>JAYDYQ010001256.1:0-14943 GCA_034814905.1 Penstemon davidsonii | reverse complement strand
ATTTCTAAACTCTTCCATTTCTTCATCATCAAGAGCCAAGGAAGTATCTTCATCCTTTTTAACAAGAATATCCAAGCACTCTACAATTTCATCAATTGTTACCTGTATTTCCTCTTTGATGGACGAAATATTTGCCCTCAAGAATTCAAATTTTTTCAGTAAGATCTCTTTTGTTCTCATCTCCCTTGTCCTTCTCTCTTGCTGAATACGGGCAGCATTAGCTTGCAGGTTGGGAAATTGGAACCTTAGGTTGTTTTTGAGATAGTCGTACCCTAACCTGAGCTGTCTGTACTGAATGCCAAATGACTCATTCCACTTCTCTAAGAACTCAATTGCCTTAGAACGCATAACAGTTGCAACAGAAGCAGGAGCAGGGAGCGGATCATTTCTTCTAAATCCAACACTCAAACTAAGTAACTGGTCTAGATTCTCAACGATAAGAGTTCGAAAAAGCTTCGAGCGCATGAAAAGTTCATCTATAATGAGCAGTGACATATACCGTACCTACATAATATGTAGTCACATCCATCAAACATTTTCATTAACAGAATCACATAGTTTGGCAAAACCATATTAAAGTCATAACACATTTCTTTCTCTCAATAAGGTCTATCTAACTTCATTCAACAAATCATCCATTCTCTTTCAGATCAAAAGGGTAACTTCTACTCGATTCTACTCTGAAAATTCTTAAGACAACCTTCAAGTTCTTTATTCTATTTCGCATCTTCCATTATCTCATTTTAACTAAAATAAACTCTATTAAATCAATTTGCCCCAAAAATTGCGAGCATATATAAGCTGCTATCTAACATCAAGAAATCATTCTAGCATCAAAATTTACTAGGTACAACAGCTGATCATACTTTATACCTAGCATCCTTATCACATCCCTAATTTTTGGTACTTAGGAAGAAAGTATCTATATTCATAACAGAAATTACCAGTAAAAATAGCGTAATAGTCAATCGGTATATGCATATTAAAATAACATACCTGAGAATGATCGCGTTTCATGAGAGACATTAGGGTTTGGGCAGCGAAGCGGAGCTCCAAATCGGAGAAACGAACAACGGATTTGATGGCCTTTAGGAGACGAGGATCCACCTCCACCGCCGTAGAATTGGTTGCTTTCTCTATTAACCCCACCACCACCACTTTCTCCATCCCTTCCTCCATCATCGTTGCTCCGTTAATTTTCAATATAAATATATCCACTTTTTCTATCGTGAATGGATTAGTTAATTTAGTTCTTGTTCTTGGGCTTTACTCAATTTTAATTGACGATACTATCCTTCACTCCTGCGCATAAATGGGAATCTTACAGCTTCTGGCAAGGCGGTTAATGTAATTTTAACTATACTTTTATGCGTTAGCTCAATAGCCGAGCATGGTGGATAGGGGCTGGACCCTCAGTTTTTGTTAATTTTTTGGACCAAAGTTGATTTTGCCTTGGTTAACTTACAACTTACTAGAACTGGGCTCTTGGAGAAATGTCCTAGCCCAAATTGGACCTTTTTTTAAGATCCAAATTGGATTGAATTATTTAAACCCAATAATTACTCCAATTTGGGTCATTTTTAATTCATAAAGCTTTGTGAAGTAGTCTGTGTATATAAAGTGTCAAAATTTCAATTTTAGAACGTAAAGTATCAAGATTGTGTATTTTTTTAATGTAAAGTGCCAATCTATCAAATGGTATTATTAGAATTCACCACATGGATTGGGCTAAGTCCACTTATTTGGCTTGGGCCTAACTCAACCTCAAAAGCTAGCTTACAAGGTGAGAATTGCCTAAGACCTTATAAAGTGGACTTAACTATTGTTTTCAACCAATGTGGGACATTTTAGTCTCAATACTCCCCCTTCACGTGTGGGCGGGCTGGATGTGTGGGATAAACAAGCCAAACACGTGACATATAAAAGCCCAACCTTGTGAATTTGCGACATGTGGGTGAAGACCCCTCTATACATTAATAATTAATTACCTTACATTCAAAAGTCAAAAGGCAAGTTTTTTTGGCATTTGAGAGATTAGTTTGGGAAAGTAGTAGATGTTTGTGAAATAATTTCGATTTGCGTAATGTTGTATTCTGGATTTTGTAAGAGTGGTTTGAGAAATAAAATATGTGTAGGTACTTTCGGAAGAGTTTAGGTTGTAGTGTAAGACTTTATGTCAAATCATATTTGTTATGTGAGATAAGTTGTGTAAAAGATAGATTACTTTATGTCAAATCAAAAAATGGTTGATGTAGAATTTTTTAGAGATAATAAAATTGTTGTTTGTTTGGCTTTTGGGAGACTAGTTTGGAAAAATTGAGAAATGATAAATTTATTTCAGAAAGTAGAAAATGTGTTTGTTTCGCTTTTCCCAAACGCGAAATAATTTTCCGAAAGGCCAAACAAAGATGCCCTTTGCCGTTATGAGTACGAAGCATATTTATGTCTTTTTTTTCAATGATATTACTTAACTTCTTTCGAGACTCATCCGTCATATTATATGAGAACATTTTTCAGGAGAAATTCGAACATGAATTTATTATATTGTGAGACTAGTCTTCACTTAACAAATCACGTAACTAATATTGTTTTGCATTTCACTAAATGAAATAGTATAAAAGAGAAATTCTTACTCAAACTGGATTTGATCGAACCCAATGTAACTAAATGACAAGTGCATCACACTTGCATTGAGATTTGATGAAACTCACTTGTGAGTATGCAAAAATATTATATATATATATATATATATGATGCACTTAATTAGATATATAATTTCGAGTTACGTTTAATTAAACTGATTGAACTAATCATATAAAATATTATATTTAACAATCTTATCCCATAGAGAGAGAGAAAGAGATTTGTTTAATTTCTCTCACATTTTCGTGATCCATATGGGTAAGAAGCTTGATTTGGCTCAAAGTCCTTTTTGGCGTCCATCCGATTATCAATTGCATTAATTCGTGATTCCCTAATTGCCATATAACAAGATTATTTGATGCATTCTTTGCATATATAGTGCAACAAACAATTCTAAATATGCACTTTTTATCTAATACAAACAATTCACAACAAAATTAAAAAATAATAAAATACTCTCCTTTTTTATTATTCGTCTAAGAACAACAAAATTATGTCGCATAATTTGGATAGATGATAGATCCAATAATGCAGACTGACATGCCCCATGCATGTTCGCTCTTTCTTCTTTTCAAGGAAATTTCATTCCATGCATGTTCAGTCTGTTGCAATAATAATGAGTATATATTATATTTCATATATAAATTGATGATTGCCTTTTTTAAATTAGGAATGGAATAATTATAACACGTTAAAGGCTTAAGCTAGCTATATAAGAATTTCTTTAATAACTGTAATAAATGTATAATTTTTCTTCCCCCAAAAAAAAGCATCATTTTTTATTTTCTTTTTTAGGTGATTCAACATGCAGTACGCGCGTAGAACAATAAAGTCTAGAAGCCAGATGTATGTTTTAATTTAGATAAATGGATCACATCAAGGGACATGTTTTTCTTTTTTTTTGGACCTGAGTATCTAGAAGATGTCATTTTCATGGATTACGGAACCGCATGTTATATGTGGACATGGCACATGCAATATTAGTAATATAATAACAATTTATATATGTACATAATTCCGAAAAAAAAAAAAAACTTACATATGTACATAGATTTTTAATTCAATGTTGCACCTACGCGCGTTACTACATCTTAAGAATTATTGATATGATATAAGCTCCGTTTGGATCTATTTTTCATGAACTAGCTAGATTTGATATTTTAAATTCTCAAAACAAATTTTTTGAATTTCTATTTCCTTCGAAAAGTATTTTACTCCGTGTGTTTGATCCTCAAACAGCAAAAATTGAAAACAATTCCTAATATATTTTTACATTTTATAAGTGTTTGATTTCCAAATATCCAATATTGAAAACAAAATTTCATATGATTTTTTTAATAAGATTTCAAGAGCCTTAGACCATCTCCAACGGTTCTCTTAAATCCAGGCCTCTTATCTTAATATTTAAGGGGTGAACAATGTTATACATTCCCACTTATCACTCTCCACTCCAACAACTAGTTTATATTTTAAGATTTCCACTTTATATTTCTTCAGGAAAGTACATATAATAATTTTTTCACTTGACTTTGGACTCTCATATATGAGAGTCCAAAGTTAACCATGTAAGTATTTCATAAATTTTAAGAGGTCCCTTAGAGCTCAATATTTTAAAAAAAAAATTAAATTTTCTTATAATTTGAATTATAAATGCTCCCTTGGAGATGGCCTTATTACATAATTGTCAAACACCCCTTTTTTTTTTGGAAAAACAACGAATCAAGCACAATTTTTCTATTGACCCGAATATTTTTTTAAATTCCTACATTTTAAGATCAATAGTTCCAAATGCTTATTATGACTCAAAAACTTCAAAATCAGAAAACCCAATAGTTATCAGGAAAAAAAAAAAAAAACACAATAGTTAAAATACATCTAAACAAGGTCATGCATGACCTTTCAATCTTTAGTACTATTTCACACTAATAAAATGACACTAAATATACTGATCTTCATGTGGCCGGTATTTTGCTATATGATAATATCACTTCAAATTATTACATGAATAGCTTATTTGTCCATGGAAATTTAATAAAAAAGAAAACACCGAGTGTATAATTATTACTTGAAGAATATGAATTCAGGAAGGAGAAATTATTTAATACAATCGATGTACCACTTCATCAATCACACAGTCGATCAATGAAATTTTTACATGTACAGTCAAAATTCATATAACCCATATTCTGGACAATGTAAACACAATTTTAAAATTCTATATTCTTGGAGATCATAAATGATGTAAAATTTACTCCACATAAAATAATTATATTAATCGGTTGTACCACGTATATTATGACTTGGTGCAACAATTATACTACTCGGTATATAATTTGTCGGAGGTGTGAATCCCAAGTTAAAAAAGACAAAGGTGTTAGGCCATCTCCAATGGAGAGGGCTAGCCCCGGGGCTCCGGAGCCCCGAGCCAGCCCTGCCCCCCCCCCTCGAGCCCTATCTGGTCGTCTCCAATGGTAGGGCTCCGGAATGGAATTAATTCCATTTTTTTCCTTTGCCCACTCTCACCTATTAATATTATAGTTTTAATTTTATTTTTAATATTAATATTAATAATACTAATAATTATTTATATCTTGTAATTAAATTATTAATTATATTAAAATATTAAAATTAAAGAGAGTTCGAGTGAATGAGAAATTAATTCCATTTTCTTTCCTTGCCCACTATCATCTATAATTAAAATAAAATTTGATAAATATAAAATTCATTCGGGTTTTTCTGGAATTAGATTCTACTCCGTGAGTAGATTAAAACGGTATATCGTGTGTCCAAATCGGAGTTCGGATGAATGAGAAATTGACACTCAAAAATCACCTCTTGAAATGGAAGAAAGAAATGCAATTGGCGTTTATCCACATTGGAAGTGGAGTGAAAAAACTTGAGGTTTATATATGATTTGTCAATATAGTTGTGTAACTACTTAGCTACAAGAAGTCTCTTCCCTCGCGCGCAGGGGGGGGGGGGGGGGGCAAATCATGGATCCAAATTCACTTCGTCTCTTCAAGACTTGTGCGAGCCCGCGATCTGCGGACACGAATGCAGTCCAATTCTCTAGCTTTCGGACAAGCCCAATTTTTATTATTTAGAACTTATTAAATGCAAAAAAAATTATCTATACTAACAAATTTAAATTAATTGCAATTCTAATAAATTTTAAAAAAATTAATTTTATTATATTAAATAATCAAATTAAAAATTGGTGACTACGTATATTTATTAAATATCATAACACATTTTATTAAATATCATAACACATTTTATTAAATAATTCAATTCTACAAATTTAATTTAATTAGGGGGAAATTTTAATTATATTAAAAATTATTTTAAATAACAAATTATATATATATATAAAACAAAAAATACATAAAACAATTAAAAAAGAAAAAAAAAAGAGCCAGTCAGGTGCCGCCACTTGGCGGCACCTGACTTAAAGACTTCTTCTCCAGCTGCCCGACGCGACCCCGGGGCTGGGCTCAGGGCTCCGCCGAGCCCTGCGCCCAGCCCGTTCCAGCCCTATCCCAGCCCCGCCCCGAGCCCAGCCCCCACTGGAGACGACTCCGCCGCCGCAGCCCTGCCCCGCCCCCAGCCCGGCCATCTCCATTGGAGATGGCCTTAGCTATGCCCATCAGTAGAAGTAGGGCTCATGATCCTCTATACCACTATTAGTGTACCATACTTGTGTACCACTAATAAGTGATTGCCACATGTAAGACTTACTTAACATGTATTGGCTCAAGATCCTCTATACCACTATTAGTGTACCATACTTGTGTACCACTAATAAGTAATTGCCACATATACATGTAACAATTATAATAATTGCCACATGTACATGTGGCAATTACTTATTAGTGGTACACAAGTATGGTACACTAATAGTGGTATAGAGGATCCTCACCGACATGTATTACACTAGATTACATGTGACAATCACTTATTAGTGGTACACAAGTATGGTACAATAATAGTGATATAGAGGATCCTCATCGGTAGAAGTAGACGAGTTTGTTTGACTCATTTTTGGAGAAAAGAAATATCTACTGTTGTTATACACGAATCCCATGTGCGTGCTGGACGCCCCTCTTTTGATTCACCGGAATCTACGCCCCAAATTTTGTCACTCATTACTAAAATTCAATCTATTAGATTTTATATCCAAAAATAGAGCTTAAAATTCAAATTTTTTTATTTGGATTTTTTTTACAAGAAAAGAATGAATAAGTATTTCAAAGCTAATAATAACTATATACTATGTTATAGTTTGATATTTTATATTTAAAAGTTCAGTGCAATGAAAAAAAAAATTAAACTTATGAGTGCATTGAATAATAATATTGCACTAAAAAGCTTACTAGAGACCAAATCATGGTAAAGATTTAACAATAAAAAATATAAGCGAGTTTTGGATTAATTCAATATCAGAATATCTAAAGTTAAAGTTAAACCGAATTCAACAAGATCCATATAGGATGATCTAAACTTTAAGTTAAACCAAATTCAACAAGACATAAGTCTGAATTTCAATATCTAAAATAAATGGACACAAATCTATTTGATCCACAAAACTTCCATAGATCAATTCTAATATACCAATATAAATAATATGGGAGTACTATTATAGTTCACTGAAGTACCTCAAATACCCTGCAAAGTTGCAACAATATTCCTCATTTCCGAGTTCCAACTATTTCTTATGTGCTCATTTATGATGTTTCCAACAAAAATATTACATGCCATCTCCGATGGTTGGGGCAGGTCAGGGCCCTGGAGTTGTCCCTAGCCCTGTTTGGTCGTCTTTAATTGCACGGCTTCGAGTCCCATTTAATTCTACTTTTTTTTTCCCACTCTTACAATTATAATAATAGTTTTAATTTTATTTTTAATATTAATATTAATAATAATAGAAATAATAATAATATTTAAAATATTAAAATCAAAGAGAGTTGATAATGATAAAATTAAAATATTGTAATTAAATTATTTAATTTTTAATTACAATAAAAAAATTGGTAAGTATAAAAATTCATTCGGGTTTTTGCGGAATTATATTCTACTCTGTCAATAGATTTGGTATATGGTATGTCCAAATCAGAGTTCGGGTGAATGAGAAATTGATTCTTAAAGATCACCATTTGAAATGGAAAAAAAGAAATAGAAGTGGTTTTAATCCACATTGGAATTGGAAGGAAAAATCTTGAGGTTTATATATCATTTGACAATGTAGTGGTAGGACAATTTAGCTACCAAAAGTCTTTTACCTCATGCGCAGGGGGGGTGCAAATCATGGACCGAAATTCACTTCGGACCTCCAAGACTTGTGCGAGCCCGCGACATGCGAACACGAATGCAGTCCAATTCTCTAGCTTTTGTACAAGCCCAATTTTTGCATATTCAATTAAAAATTGTTACTAACAAATTTTTTATCTCCATATTTTTTTTTATTAAACAATTATTAGAATTTATTAAATGCAAAAAAAATTATCTCCATATTTTTATTTAATTAGAATTTATTTAAAATAAATAAATTAACTTATCAAATAAAATCAACAAAATAATTAAAGAAATAAAGAAAATAAGAACCAATCAGGTGGCGCCAAGTGGCACCACCTGAGCCCTCTTCTTCCTCAACAAGTTCACGCTGTCCCCACGCCGCGAAAAGGGCTCCGCCCCGCCCACTGGTCTTCATTTATGATGTTTCCAACAAACTTATCAAAAGTTTTTTTTAAAAAAAAAAAAAAAGCATACTATGGGCCTATTTGTTTGGGTTTCCCAATTTTTTTCGTGTTTTGTAAATAACAAACAAACACGTTTTCTACTTTCTTAAATAAATTTTTTATATCTAAATTTTCACAAACTATTCTCTCAAAAGTCAAACAAACAATAATTTTCTTATCTCTAACAAAATCTATACAAACTCTATTTTGATTTGACATAAAATAACATATTTCTTACGTTATTTATCTCACATAACAAACATGATTTAACATTGAGAGCAATATCAGTTGACATTGAGAGCAATATATGCAAACCAAACTCACTTGAATTGGAATTATCAAAAAAATAACCCACTGATTATGAAATTTAACTTAAGTTATGGATGCCATTGTAATTTACAAGTTGTATGATGTCAAGACAATACTATTGCACTTGGTTGCATAAGGAACTAACACATATCTCTATATGTGTCAAAGCAAGATTAAGTGTGGCAAAGGAAGAACTTGTGGAAGCTTATAGACATATACAAGTGTTACAACTTATTGAGTAGTCATGTATCACAATGCATGAGAAGCCACACATCACTTTTCTTTGTAAGACATGTGTAGTCTTGAACTCCTATAAATAGATGAGTTCATCCCTCATTTTGTAAGAAGAATAACTATCTACAATCAATGAGAAGAATTGTTATATCTTCATTCATATAAATACTTTGTTTACTACAATTTGTTCATCCCTTTATCCTAAGTTTCATAACATCACTTGAATTGAGAATTTTCTGTATGCATCTTTTGCTTCGTATTACAACAATAACTTCTCCAAAGAAAGGAAAAAAAAAAACAACAATAACTTAAAATACATAATTCAACAGACAAACATGTCACCTGGAATTGATTTTTCTTCCTAAGTGCCCTATTTCGGAATTTCCATTAACAGAAAAAGTTGAAACTAGTAGCTAGTAATTAAAAAGAAAAATGAAAAGATTAACAAAAAATATTAAATTAGCTTAGGCACAACCCCTGGGTGCGAACCCGACCCGATTCCCCGCCAAATCAAACACCACCCGGAAACCCTGCTGCTGTATATTCCCAATTATCGACAACCCGCTCATCGTACCCGCAAAAGCAAAACAAAACTTCCCATCGGTATCCACCGGAATCAAATAATTCGAAGCCGGCAATGACACGTCAGCGCCGGTAAAATGCAGCACCACCGTTGGCACCTTCACCTCCGCCTTTCCAGAGAGATCGAAACACGTGTCGAACAGAGAAAAATCCGAAGACCGCTTCAAATTCGAAGCTCCGACCCGAAAAGCGTCCCTCAGAGCAACGTAAGCGGGTCGAGTCAATCGAGTGACGGAAGTACCCGAATCCACAATCACACCTCCGTTTCCAGTCGGGTCTATTTTGAAAAGCGACGGTTTAATCCCGCGGACCCGGACCCCACCGACTGATATACCGTTCAAGCCCACGTAGTAAAACGTGTCAAGCTTTGGATTCGTTAACAGAGGGGTAAAAACGGAATTTCGCGAAACCGCCGATTCGCCGAATAGAATCGACGACGGTTTAGAAGAAGCGGACCGGTCCACCAAACAGTAGGAGAATTTCTTCCCGAACCGGTTTCCGGTCTGAGTCGGGAACGATAAAGACCCCCGGCCGAGCCCTAATAAACCAGCAGCGCCGACGAATAAACCCTCGTTATCATGTCCGCAACCTATAGCTACATTTTTCACTCTGTTTCCGCGAAATGTCAGCGTTTCGGTAGAAAATTCCCCGACGGTAAACGACCCGTCTCCATAAGACACTTGGTAGAGACATTTCTTCTTACTGTTGCATCCAGCGGAATCGAGACGGCGGCAGAGGGGGGACCCACAGGAGACGCCCAAAAACGAGGTGGATTTTCTCGGGTCGAATACCGGGTCGGATTGCGTGTAGCATCTTTTGCAGGGAGAGCACTGGATCCAAACGACGTCGCTTCCTGTGTCGAGAACCATGTACACGTATTTTGGGGGAGTGCCTACTCCAAGGCGCGTGAAGTACTCGCCGCTGCCCTGACCGAGACCGGAAATTATAGAGCTGCTGAAATCACGCGCGGCGCGTGGCCTTCCTGCGGCGGTGGAGAGTGATTGGACTCTGACAGCGTCACGGTGGAGGCGAAGTTTAAAGATGGACTCTGGGGTTGAGTTTAGAGAAGGGGAGAGACTGTCTACATGGTGCAAGTTTAGTGAGAACACGGAGTCGGAGTCGGATTCGGGTTCGGACTCTTGCTGGGTGGGCCATGAGAGGGTTTGGGGTCCGGGAAGGGAGGTGAGGACAAAGTTTTGATATTGAAGAGGAGTGGAAATGGTGAGAACCAAGGAAAGGAAAATGGGGAGGGAGAAGAACATGGGTTTCAATTTTGACTCCATTTTTTGCACAGAGGAGTGAGAGAGCAATGGCTTGTTCTTGTTGGTGTATAAATATTAATATACAAATTGAATAATGGAGTGTAGGGACAAAGGTGTTTAAAGGCGGTTTTGGACTTGGTTTGTTTTCTTACTGTGTTTATATAACTGGTTAATCAATTGGTGTTTCTTGTTTTCTTGTTGATTCCTTTTTCTGATAGCTATGAGTAACAGAGCATTTAATTTTTTCATTTTGTATCATGAAATTAAAATTTTGACAATTTCCATCTTCAAATATCATATTAATTGACCAAATGCACCTTAGGCCATCTTCAACACTTGGTACAGATTTTGCTTACAAAAGCAATAGCTCATTGCACCATCTTTTCATAAGAATTTATTCCTACATTAACTATATGTATTGTACAAATGTTTAATGTCAAAATGTAATTATAGAGGACCAAAAACAAAGATATACTTTACAAAAGACAATATATAACAATTATGCACAAAATAGTAATTTATTTTCTTTTTGGAACTGTATTTATGTAGTATGTGAATTAGAAGAAAAAAAACAGTGTAAATTTAGTTTGGTCAAACTCATCCAATTATATCTATTTTTTTTGTTTATCAAGGGTTTAATCTCTTTTGAGGCGGGTTGGGCATATTAAGTGGGTACCTAACTTATCCAATTATATACAATCTCCCTAAATATATTCAATCACGAGACACATATATTTCACTTGCAATGTAATTTTTTTGGATTCGATCAAACCTATTTTGGACAAAATTACTCGTGAATTAAGATAACTGGATTCCGAATAACATTCAAATATGAGAACTCTTCTGATCACACATGAAAATTAAATTAGATAATTTGTGACCTTGACGATGGCCCCCATGTGGATCAGATCACAGTCGAATGTTAAAAACACGTAATCTACTTTTTCTTTTTAAAACGGGGAAAAGTAAAATCTCATAATTATTTAAATTATAATTGGGTCGAGCAATTATTTTTTGTCCGCAGCCCCACAACTAACAAATTTATGTGTATTGTACTTTTTGAACAGCGTATTTATGAATTGCCCCACCCACCACCAAGAAAAGAGAAACACTTTTACCGTAATGGACTTGTGGAGTTTCAACAGAAGTCATTATTGGCAACGGCTGCCCTAGTAGTTAGTTACTATTAATCTTGTGATATTTCTCATCAATGTCACATATCAACCCAACCATATTTTCCTGCTTTTTTGTTCATCTTCACAGGGATGTAAACAAGTCAAATACTCAATTCAATACGAACATATATGTGTAAGAATGTACACAAAGTCACATTTGTGAATGTATGTATGTTGCTATTTTTAGATTTTAGCTTATCAAATTGAGATGAAGAAGCTTCACATTTATTCAATTCAAATGATATATATTGTAAACGGGTCATATCAATTTAGATCTAGATCTAAATCTTTTTGTTCTTATTAGATTCAAGCTTGGGACCAAATCTATTCAATTTGGACTCAAATCTAAGTTCACCGAATTCCTAAATTTTGATCCATCAAATGCAATATTATCATTCAACTCTATACCCTTTCCTAAAATGATATAGTATAATATAAGTAAGGGTAGTGATATTGCAATAATATCAGTCACAGACCCACATAACCATCACCTACCTCATCTTAGAAAAAGGTAGTGATATTGCAATAAATGAATTAATGTTGTTAGTTTAAAATTTAGGTAGTATCAAAATGTAATCATATATGATAATATTAAAACATAATTCGTATATGATCAGACTTGTGATAAAACATGGTTAACATTACTTATATAAGTAGAACTTTAAAGACATAATTTAATAAATTTTGGGTTACATATTAATAAACTTTAATCTAATAAATTTTGGGTTACATATCTTCTTATTCAGATCAAGCCCATCAGATAAATATCCTATAAAACCGGGATGTATTCGGGTATCACGATTTAATGATTTACTATGTATAAGAACAAAACTCAATGAATTTCATCGATCAAACTCGATATGGATCTTTAATAATGTACTTCAATTTTCATCATAACAAGGGACGAAGACCAACTCTTCCTCCTCCTCCTACTACTCCAAATTTGAAGTTGCAACTTCTAAAACACAAAAGGCATGAATGTGATAAACGAGTGCCATCACCTCGGAAGTAACTTGTACGCATCTTCATGCAATTTTCTGTGGAGTTCCTTTTTAAAGGTAAGTTTCACAAAAGATGAAATGATAAATCTAGAGTTAAAAGGACACAATCCAGCAATATATGGCTTATAGTACTGCAAAACATGTGAAGCAATGGACAACTGAGAAAGGTAAAGAGGAAAGGGAAAGCGGACACTTAGCTGGAAAGAAAGATAGTAACTGATTTATAAACAAAGGAAATATGCATAGTGTAAAGCACTAAGCACATAACACATTTCAAGAGAAAGGGCAAATAGTCCTTATAAAAGGTGTGAGCAGTGTTCAATACTCACTTCATCAAAAAGAAAAAAATTATCTCAATTTGACATGAAATTCTAAAATTTGCAGTTATCTTTACATTTTCGCTCAAAAAATAGTAGTTCACATATTTAGAAAATAAAGTTTATTTAGGAAAACAATTCTTATTTTTATTTTGGGACGGTGCAGCAAAACATTTGAGACATTAAGTGTAAAACCCTTCTCCGTGAATCAACATCAGGGAAAATAAAGGCTATGTTTGGTTCTGAAATCTCAGCGAGTCAATGATGAAGTAAATGAAGCTCAATATTCTATCATTACAAATGCAAGAAAAACAATATCTTACAGCCTTACTCAGTAAAATCGGGGAACCAATTATAGCAAGATATTTTGGTTGTTAAAAGTGGTACCAAACTCCAATCATCCATCACAAGGATCACCTCTAAAAAGTGATAAATGGCAAACTGCAGGGTCCCAATAATTATAATTAAAAGCATGCATGCTAGCACTAGTTGTTCAGAGCATTAGGTAAAAGGAAGTCATATGGAGTATTCAAAAGTTAAAGAGCTTTCTGTATTAATCCACCTTTTTTGCTTATTTAGGTTTAGTTACACTATTCTCTAACTTCTGAGGTAATAGTTTTATGTAGAGCATGTGGTGAAATTGATCTTCAACTATAAAGCAAATGTTGTGTTGGGTCAGTCGGGTCGATCACTATTATTGTGCTGAGAATTGTATGTGGAGAATAAAATGAAGGCTTTATATATGCATAAAATAACTCTCTTTTTTTACACAAACCTAGTTGCATATGGCCAGAATCATAGCATTATAACATGTGAAGAATACTAACAGTTATCAGGTAATATCTTCACAACATATTCTAACAGATATACTCATTAAGTATAAGAGTTACATATCTTTCTTTACATTAGTTCTAAGGACTGCTTAATACTATAATAGTAACAAAATTTCATCACGTGGCTGGTGTGGCATCAAAGATGACCACAGCTTAACAGATTTCAAGAAACATGGATTCCTACTTAAAGACATGTTTGCTCAGTTAGGGTACATATCAGAATAAAATTATTCAAATTGTATGCCCTTTTCTCTAGCTTATATCTTGACTAGTATCTATCGAGCATTTATACTCGGGGTTATCTTTAGCTCAATGGAATTTCTCTTAAGTTCAAGAACTAGAGGGAGAAAGTTTGCCTATACCATTGCTTGAATTGGCCCAGGACTCTATTTGGTTGTCAAGATTGCGAGATTCGATTTTTTATGTCTTGTTTGGTAGCGTTGATAAATAAATGTGGGCAGGCCCATAAAGATGTGATAAAACTTTTAGTTACTAATATAAATTAAATTATCACAGGTCCCAAATAGAAATACTGCATAAACAAAGTGCAAGGTGCATTTCTTAGTGAACACTCTTGAAACCCAAGGTTATTTAATTAACCATATAAACTTAGTTAAGTCTTAAAATTCACAAATAAAATCAAAATCTTGGCCGTCACTGACCTTAGCATGGAGAAAGTAATAATTAGGAAAAACAAAACTTCAATTCTAGTAATGAACAAAGCACTGACCTTCTCAAACAAGAGTATTTACTCATTTCTTCCTCGACCAATCTCCACTTTTCCCGCCACTTTTGCTATCAAGTTGTACATCCGTAATAAAAATTTCCTTTGAAGCAGCCTTGCACATATCA
>JAYDYQ010001253.1:0-101452 GCA_034814905.1 Penstemon davidsonii | reverse complement strand
TATTCTTCCCCTTTTTCTCTTTATAGGATTGCAAACTTATTATGCTGAAGACAGGTAGGTGAGTACTTGGCTGATCGAGGTAGTCTTCGTTGCTGTTTATCACTCCAGCTAGAAAATTCCCCCTTACTTCAAGAATTTTTACCACTTGATACCATTTGTGGTCTGATTCCACTTGTAGTCTGATGCTACTTGTAGTCTGAAACTACTTGCATGAATGTAAATTAGATTAGTCAGCTGATATCACTTGTTGATGTGATAACACTTTGCTGATACCACTTGGTGTAGTACATTCTTGAATATCACTTGGCTGTTGAGTTCCAGTCGGTTGATGAGAAGCAGTCTTCTGATAACTTCATTTTGACTTATTGAAAACTTCATCTTTATTCAAGAGTACCGTTAGTCGTACACGTTCCCCCTAAGTTCAAAAATCCGTGGTCAAGTAGTCTGATGAGAGTTTCTCTTCAAAGACACTCAGCCGTTGAATTCCAGTAAGCTGTTCTGGGTTAGTCTTCTGATAAGTTCCCCCTCAACTTATGAATCCAAAGTCAACAAGCCAATTTCTTTGTCACATGGTTGACTGATACCACATTTATTTGTGATACTGCTTGTTGCGAAGAGTTGTTGGTCTCTAATACCACTTGTTGTTCTTTGATAATCTTCAACTTTTCAACAATCTTGCGTTCCTTGAAATTTCCAAATGTAGAGTCTACCACTTGAACTATACCACTTGATGATACCACTTATTTGATAACACTTGTTGGTACATGCTTGTTGGTGAGACCACCTGTTGAACTTGGTGAAATTTGCAAGGTAGTCAACTCATCTTTATCATCTCACATGGGCTTCACCTACAAAACAGATGACTGTTTTTGGTACCCCCTTATTTACTGGGTCCAGCAGGGTTAGTACAAACATGTGATGATCTAGTGACCTATGTTTTATCATGATACTACCACTTGTTAGTCATGATTAAAACAATGCTCATAAGCAAGGTAAGATGCATGAAATATGTGATAAGCATGCATATCGAAATGAGGATGGCAATCAGTATAGTGAACATGATCAACATGATAATATGAATAAGCATAGTGCATGTCATAATAACAATTATCATAATATGATTCAAATTCTTGCTAGATAATTAATTTTTGCCTCAATTTCTTACCTGAGTTATTTATAACTCTCCTTAGATTCAGCAGACTTGACATTTTAATTTTACTCCTATCAGCAGCCTATTTCAGCTTACTCGGCTGATGGGTTTTAGTAGTCTGATTAGTCTTAGGTAGCTTACTAGGTTTTCTAACCTGTTGAGCATCAGTAGACTTCTTCTTTTAAGTCTCTGATTTCTTTTTAGAGAATTATGCAATTGCTTCTATCAAGTTGATTTGTATTATCTAATCGAATTGCACACTCAGCTTTTAGAGTTTCATTCTCATGCTCAAGCTTTTTGTAGTCAGCTGATTCTTGAGATTTTTCAACCTGAAGTTTCAGTGATCTGAGTTGCTCTTTTCAGCAGAGTCATCTCTTCATTAAGCTTGGCAAATGCACAAACAATATTTGAATTTGTAATTCAGCATTTATTCAAACGATTCAAATAATGCATTTCATTAAATTGGTAGAAGTTACCTCAGTTTTCAGAATCATCAAATTCTATGGCAGTTAAGCATAGGGTCCCAGGTACTTCTTCAAATTCTTTATCAGACGACTGACGGTCGGAATAAGATGTGCAGGAGTTTATTAGCTTTGCTGCATCAGCTAACTTTGATTTGCTCTTACTTAGCTTACGCTCCTTTTTGGCATGCTTTTCCTTTTCAGCAAACTTCTCTGATGATGAGTGTGAATGATCTTTGATCAAGAGTCCATAATCTTCTTCATTGTTGTCTCTAAGTTTTGCTTTGAAGGAATCCCTGTTATCCTGAAAATGACCAGAAGAAGATGAAGTAGCATTTTTATATTTTAATTTCATTTTCTTCTTGTAGAACTTCTCAAAATCATTCAGCAGCAGGGTAACGTCGTCAGCATTGTATGCTTTTTCTGAATTCAACAGAGTCTTCTGTTTTGACTTGTCTGCTGATTTTCTTGACTTGTCTGACGCCATTAGAGCAGCAGTAGGGTCTGAACTGGTTGACACTTCTAATCCCATTCTTGGCATTTGATACTCATATGCTTTGAGAGATGAGAACAGTTCGGAAAGAGAAATCTTCTCTAAATCCCTTGATTCTTCCATGGCTGTCACCTTCATGTTGAATTTGGGTGGCAAGGCCTTGAGAACCTTTGTTGTGATCTCCTTGTTCGAAAATTCTTTACCAAACCTTAGAACTTCATTCAGAGCTTTGGTAAATCTGATATCCATCTGATCAATCGTTTCGTCAGACTTCATCTTGAAATTTTCAAACTCCTCAAGAGCCACATTGAGCTTGTGTTCTTTGATAGCGTCGTTTCCTTCGCTTAGCTCGCAGACTTTATCCCACATCTCTTTGGCAGTTTTGAAATGCTTGATCTTCTGGAATCTGTCTTCGTCTACAGCTTTGAACATGATGAGCTTAGCCTTTTGATCAAGGTTTACTAACTTGACTTCTTTGGGTGTCAGCTCATCCAGCTCTTTGTCAACTAGCTGATCTGGTTGGTCAGCAACCTTCACAGTCTTCTGGAATTTGAATGGTCCTTTTGTAATACATGTAAACATGTTGTCGTCGTAAGCAGCAAGAAGGATTTCCATTCTGATTTTCCAGTTTTCAAAATTCATGAGGAACATGGCTTATGACATCCATTTTTCAAAAAGTTTTTGATTTTCAAAATATGCTCTCTTTTTGAAAAATTTGAAAAACACACCTTGGATCAAGTTCGTTTGATCAGGCAGAGGATCAGATGAACCAATCTGCTCTGATACCACTTGTTGGTCCCAAAAGTGGTCAATGAGGTCTAGAGGGGGGGGGGGGGCAATAGACCTCTAAACTTTAAAACTTTTTCTCTAACTTTTCTATCACCAGACTCAGCTGATCTGATTCGTAAGACTACTAAGCTGATTTCGCACAAAGCTTTATCAGCAGAGTTGACCACTCATCTGATTTCACTAATCTGATTCAGATAACTCAGAGTTTCAAAACTTGTATGCAGCGGATTTATCAAGTATGTTTTTCAAACAAGTTTATCTTTCAAAGTTTAACCCCTATTTTATAAATTCCTCAATTTATAATTGTTCTTTCAAACCAGTTTGTGTACTTATGAAAATATGCAAGATAAAACAAGTAATCAAACACAAGGAATTTTTATAGTGGTTATATGGATGAAAATCCTTTAGTCCACTCTTCCAAGTCACACAGATCTTGGGTTAGAAAACACAAAGTTAACAGTATACAATGCTTGCGCCGATCAACAAATGAAAAGGCCACAAGTGCGCTGTAAGAAATCACAAAGAAATCCTACTCTCCGAAGCTAGATCACTCACTTAGACGGATCTACACTCCTTACGCTATTTTCAGTATAGGAGGTCACAAAGAAAACCTACACTAAGAAGCTATATCACTTCACACAGATGGATATACACTCCTCTCTCTTTTCTCAGTTGAAAGTCACTTAGACAGACAACGTTTGATCTTTGTGCTTCAACAAAAGCTTCGTCAACAAATGACTTCGCTTACGATCAGACGACTCAACTGATGGAATTCGCTCTTAAGATGTGATCTTGAATTATGCAAGTCTCTCTTAGATCTTCAGTTTGTCTTCTATTTATACTCCTCGGATTTGAATTTCCGCCCGTTGAAGGTTGACAGAAATGTACAGTCCTCGAGTACTGGTCCTTAAAACGCGGAACGGCTCTCTGCAACTGTTGCTCTGTACACTCTGCTGTACGGATATTCACTTTATGTCAGTCGCATTTAATGCACTCAGCTCTTAGCACGTTACCGTTGAGCTTCCTGACCGTCTTCACTCTGCTGGTGGAAATACTCTGCTGATGATCACTCTGATGATCACTCGGCTGATGGCTTCTCGGCTGATTCAAGAATGAACACATCTATCTTGACTCGGCTGATAATAACCAATCTGATATCCCACTCGGCTGATTCGGTCACATAGCTTCCAGACCATGAGATAGGTTTCACTAAGCTGTTTTAGTTCTTAGTTGATGACTTCCAATTTAGCCTTCTTGACTATTATACCCTTTTTGTCATCTTCAAAACCTTCTCTAATATATACCAACAGATCGAATCCACTCGTCAGATGAACACTCTGCTGATCCAAATCGAACTCATCTGATTTGAGTCTTCTGAAAATCCACTAGTCTGATTCCGAATGCAGCAACATATCAGTAGTCTTCTGGACCATAAATTTGACCCTTCTGATTTGTCTTCATCCTTGGTCAAATAATTATAGAGGTTTGAACTAAGCTTCCAATACTTAGCTGATGACTTTTGGAAATCATCAAAACCTCCCTTCACTTCTAAGTCTTCATCTTCATCCAACAATTTCCTC
This sequence comes from Penstemon davidsonii, assembly GCA_034814905.1. Classification (NCBI taxonomy): domain Eukaryota; kingdom Viridiplantae; phylum Streptophyta; class Magnoliopsida; order Lamiales; family Plantaginaceae; genus Penstemon; species Penstemon davidsonii. The sequence goes on along the minus strand of JAYDYQ010001253.1, from coordinate 96,979 downwards.
CTTTTTGATGATGACAAAACTTCAGCTAAGTACCTGTACCTAAACTAAAGTTAAGTCCTCAAGAATTTCTGAGATAGAAATAATGTGTTGGAAACTTAAACTTTTATAGATTTTCTTTGAAATTACAGTACAAGTTTACAAAGATGGACTTAAAATAAAATTACAATAAAGTAAGCTGATACAAAAAAAGATCAGTTTAGAGACCTAGTCTAGAAAGTCTAGTCTAGTCTTCAACTTCTTCATCTTCTTCCTTTTATTCTTCTCCTTCTTCTTCAACTTCATCTTCCTCATCTTCTCCACTAGAAAACACATCAGCAGGAGTCAGATTTCTATTGGCAGCTTCAACTCTTCTTCTGATCTCCTCCATCTTGCTTGTTTTCCTGAATGGATCAAGCTGTTCTTCAGGAGTGTCCTTGGAAGAAGCAATTTCTTTGTCAGATTTTTCTACGTCCTTGGGCTCTTCTTCAGCAGCTTCTTCATCATCTTCAGCTTTCTCTTCAAGTACTTCATCTTCAGTAGGCTTTTCAGCAGTAGATCCTTGTTGCGGTACTTGAACAGTTGCAGTGGCAACACTATTTTTAGTTGATCCCTCTTCCCCCTTTTTGTCATCATCAACAGGGTTGAGTTGATCAGGAGAGATGTTGACAGCAGCACACAACTTTATGATGTTTTTATCGACCACTTGGAGTTGAGCAGAGTGATGTTGTTGAGTAGCTTTCATTACACCAGCTTGGTCATTCATGTAATCAACATTCAGCTGAAGTGTTGATATTTCACCATGAACTTTATCAGCAGCAACAGAGAACTCTTGCATCATACCTTCAGTTTTTACTATCTCAGCATCAGATAAATCTTTCAGAGTTTTCTCCACCCTTGACCAATCTGACTCATTTATCTGAAAAGTAGCATGTAAGTGATTTACATCCGCCTTTACATCTTCAATATTCTGATTCATGCCCAGGATGCTTCGAGTTAGTTGCAATGAATTATCAGCTGGGAGAGGAAAGTTGTCAATGGCATCCCGCACTATCTTGGCAGTAGCCTCCTCTACTTGCTTCAGCATCAACTTGTTTCTCTCTTCTATTTCCTTCATAGCATTTTCAATTAAGTTCTGCATTGACTCCATGAGTGAGGATTGGATATCAGCAGTAGGAATGGTCGAGGGTGATGCGGTAGCAGCTTCCTGGTGAACAGGTGCGTCATGAAGAACTTGAGCTTCTTCAGCCTTCCACTCAAGTGCTAAAGGGCTCTTCTCTATAACAGCAACAAGCAATGGCTTGGATGGATCAAGATTGATCTCCACAACATGCTGATCTTTCCTTGGTTCTTCATCAGCTGGCTCATCAGCTATGTGAATGACATCAGCACCATCAGCAGACACGATAGTCTTCTGATAAATCAAGGGAGCCGGTACAAATGTTGATGTAGACTGTTGGACACTCAGCTGTTCTTGAAACGTACTGATCTCTGAGCCAAAGGCAATTTGCTGTAAACTTGGCAGACTGGGCATATCACTAGTTGTTCCTTGTTCATAACGTGATCTCTGCACCCATTTATCCATAGTTGTATAAACATCAATCTTGACTGTTCTATCAACAAGGTCATCAGATGGATTAGGCTTATTTGGCAATGAATTCTTGATAGCAGTCGCCTCTTGATTTACAATGGTTTTTGCAAAACCATGCAATCTGTCACGCACAAAGTCTGAATCCAATGCTTTTGCAACGGAGTCTGGTTGCAGCCAACTTAGAACCCAACGTCCTTCTTCAGCAAACTCTCTCCATGCTTGGATTTCAGCTTTAGACTTGTTCAATCTGTATTCTATTCATCTGTTATATCTGATCTTTCTGGGAGGAAAACAATTCTTGTTTGAAGCAGCTGATTGAACCTTTGCCAAATTAAGCTTCAAACTTTTCAAAGGCAGCAAAGTCACCCTTGACAATGTCAAGTGCTCTTCTGACTTCAAATTTCTTCTTCTTAACAGGCTTGGCTCTTGGCAGCACGAATTTCCCTTCCATGGGTTTTCCAATCACTATGCCTCCTGTACTTCTAGGTCCATAGGCATCCTTCTTGCTTTCTTCCAAGGCCTTTGCCAAATCTTCTGCTTCCTTAGCAGCAATTTCTGCATCAGTCATCTTCTTTGTTTGAGCATCAATTTGGCTCAGCTCAATGGCCTTCTTGACTTCAGCATCGTCTCTTTTCCTCTGTTCTGCCTCTTCTCTCTTCTTTTTATGATAGGCAGAGACTTTGGCTTTTCCAGTCCTTTTCTTTCTTTGAGCTCTGGATTCAGTGACTGGTGCGGCAACAATAGGTTCAGGAGCAGCAATTGCAATTGGTTCAACAACAATTGGATCAACGATCATTACTTCTGGCTCCTCTTGATGTATGCTCACCTCAGCAGTTGGTGCAGTAGTCTGATTAGTCTGATCAGCAGCAGACTCTTCAGCAGCAGACTTACTTTGAGCAGCAGACTCTTGCTCACTTCCAACAGGCCTCTCTGCTGATGGAGGACTTGTCCTAACTAAGTCAGTCAATTCAGTTGGTGAATCGATCTGAGTTAGCCTTTTCCTGATAGTTACCTTTGTATGAACAAATTTTGTGGTGGCAGTGTCTTTGAGAGCACTCCTTGTTCTTCTCGCAACATTCTCCAAAGGTAGCTCAACAGATGGTGTTCTTTCAGGAGAGTCAAGGGGCATTTCCTCTATCTCCCTAGCTGTCTGATTTATGATAACGTCAGCATCTTCCTGTTCCTTAGACTTTTCTTCTGTTCTGGCTTGAACAGCTGGCTGGGCTGTTTGAACAGAAGACTTAGGAGCAGTTGCCTTACTCCTCTTTTTCTTATCAGCAGCAGGCTGCTTAGGCTCAGCAGCAGCCTTCCTCTTAGGTTGCTCTTTCTTCTTTTCAGGAGTTACTTCAACAGTCTTTGAACGAACAACTTCGTAAACTTTCAACTCCTTTGCATTGTGAATGACCTTCCCATGGGTCATTGAACAGCTAAGACTGGCGAGCAGGTGACCGAGAAAAATCCTGTGGTGAGTATGACAACGCTCCTTGTGATCAGCCAAGATATACCACACGAAAGCAGCCCAATTCACCTTCAGTCCATAGTAGACTGCAATCATGGAGTGAAATCTTTTCATAGGCACGCTGTCCAGTGAAAAGGTGCAGTTCTCTACCACTTTGGCGAAGATATCCGCCATTCTTTGAGACTCATCCTTCAGCTGGGTTTTCTTGATGTTTCCAGAGAGGACTTCATTCTTCTTAGCAATTAAGTTCCAGAAATCCGTCTCAAACTGTTCAGCCAAGGTGGAGATTTCAGTAGTACCTTCAAGAGATAGATGGTACTTTTCATTCAACAGCTTGGGGGTTATGCAGATGTCAACTCCCCCAACTTTAGCCTTAATCTCCATCTTTTCATGGTCAAGCTTAGCAGTAGATCCGTAGAATTCCATTATCTGATCTTTAAACACCATGGACACATGGGCCTCCATGAAATCCACAAGCGTTGCAGCCTTAAACTTCTCCAAAATCTCCTTCATTTGTTGAGTGCCAGTTGCATGATAGGTTTGGTAGTTCAAAAATCTACCTTCAGCGTTAGCTTCTTTGGTACTCATCTTGTTTTTCTGAAAAAGATTAGAGAAAACGAGAGTAGATTTGCAGAAAACTGGAAGAAAAAAATCTCTCTAAGTGCTTGAATATTTGAGGGTGCGTAAAAGCTAAGTAAGCTGATCAGATATGTTTTTATAGAGGTTGGGTGATTTCGGTTTCCGTGAATCACGCCATCCGTTAGATCAGTTACTTGTCAGATATGATCGTTTGAACAAAATACGCGGAATTCAAATATCAACATAATCATCAGACTGGGCGGGAATGTGAACCGTACCTAGTCTCTACTTATAAAAGCGGGTTTTAAATAAAACGTTTTTAGTACATCCTTTTATAAGGTAACAAAACAGTAAATAAAACAGAATACTTAACTGTTAGACGACTGAACTGTCAGCTGATATCACTAGTGAAAGCCAATAACTAGTGATCTTCCTTTGCTGTTTGTTAATCCAGCAAGATAAATAATCTTCAAGTCTTAAAGAATTAAGAACAAATCTTCTGATTAAAACAACTTCAACTAACTGTCATTGAAGATTTCATCTTTAAAATAGGAGTACCACTAGTCTTACACGTTCCCCCTGAATTTAAGAATCTATCAGTCAACTAGTCTGTTGAGAGTCAGTCTTCTTGAAGAAAGGCATCAGATTAGTAAGCTGATGAACTTTAGTCTTCTGATAAGTTCCCCCTCAGCTTATGAATCCAATTTTAACAAGCCTAGTTCCACTCTTAGAGTAGAAAATCTTGCATCAATCAAAGGTTTAGTGAAAATGTCAGCGACCTGATTGTTTGTATGAACACACTCAATAATAACATTTCCTTTTTCAACATGGTATCTGATGAAGTGATGTTTGATCTCAATATGCTTAGTCCTGGAATGACTAGTAGTATTCTGAGTAAGTGAGATTGCACATGTATTGTCATAGTAGATAGGTATTCCACCGATCTTGAGATTATAATCTTCTAGTTGATGCTTCAACTAAAGTATCTGTGCACAACATGCTCCAACAGCAATGTATTCAGCTTCAGCAGTAGATATGGATACTGAAGTCTGTTTCTTACTCATCCATGAGATCAGACGACTGCCTAAAAATTGACATGTACCTGTAGTACTCTACCTATCAATCTTGCAGCCAGCAATGTGAGAATCTGAATATCCAATAAGTTCAAATCCTGATTCCCTTGGATACCATAATCCCAATTCTTGAGTGCCTTTGAGATACCTTAATATCCTTTTGGCAACTAAGAGATGAGATTCCTTAGGATTTGATTGAAATCTCGCACAAACCCCAACATAGTACATAATGTCTGGTTTGCTAGCTGTTAGATATAATAGTGACCCTATTATGCCTCTATATTTGGTGATGTCAACTGATTTGCCATCTTCATCTTTATCCAGACGAAGTCTAGTAGACATTGGAACACTAACAGATGAGCTAGTTTCCATATCAACAGATCTTTTGTGTACTTTGCTTGATTAATAAAAATACCATCAGGTAGCTGTTTGACTTGTAATCCAAGAAAGTAATTAAGTTCTCCCATCATGCTCATTTCAACCTTGTTCTGCATCAGCTTAGAGAACTTTTTACACATCTGTTTGTTAGTTGAACCAAAAATAATATCGTCCACATATATTTGAACTAACAATATATGATTATCCCATTCAATAGTGAACAAAGTCTTGTCTACTTTACCTTTGCGAAATCCTTTGATTAAAAGAAAATCAGATAAAGTGTCATACCATGCTCTTGGAGCCTATTTCAGTCCATATAGAGCTTTCTTCGACGATATACTTTATCTCCTTGTTGATAGGCTTCAAATCCAGGAGGTTGTTCAATATAAACTTCTTCTTGCAATTCTCCATTGAGAAAAGCAGACTTCACATCCATCTGATAGACAGTGAAGTTCTTGTGAGCAGCATAAGCTAGGAATAATCAGATTGCTTCAAGCCTTGCTACTGGTGCAAATGTCTCATCAAAATCAATGCCTTCTTCTTGGCAGTAACCCTTGGCAACTAGTCTTGCTTTATTTCTGGTAACAATACCATCTTCATTCATTTTGTTTCTAAGACCCACTTAGTGCCAATTAACCTTTGATGAGTAGGTCTAGGTACTAAGTACCAAACCTCATTTCTTTCAAATTGATTTAACTCTTCTTGCATTGCTTCAATCCAGTGAGAATCACTAAGAGCTTCTTCAATTTGCTTGGGCTCAATTTGTGAGAGAAAACTTACAAACATAGATTCATTTGCAGCGGCTTTTCTAGTCTTCACTCTATCCAGTGGATCACCAATCACTAAGTCAGGTGGGTGATCTCTGAGCCATCTGAGATCAGGTTGCAAATCTGGATGTTGTCCTCTTGAATAATCTTGCAACACTACTGTTGGAGTCTCAGTAGTAGTCTGTTGAACAGGCTCTGGTCTATCAGCTGTTTGCAACTCCTCTGTTAGACAATCAGTAGACTGATTTTGAACAGCACTTGAGTTACCAGCTGGGTTGAGATCTGGTAGTATGATGGGAACATATTCTTCTTTTCTTTCCATAGCCAGTTTCTGAAAATCAGTAGATATCTCTGTAGTTGAACTTTGATTCTTTTCAGAAGATTGATTTGGTTCATCAAATACTACATGAATTGACTCTTCTACCAGTAAAGTCCTTTTGTTAAAAACTCTATAGGCTTTACTAACAGTAGAGTAACCTACAAAACAGCTTCATCAGCCTTTTCTGCAAAAGCATTGAGCTGATTTTTCCCATTATTCAAAACATAACATTTACAACCAAAAATCCTAAGATAATGATATTAGGCTTTCTGTTGTTCCAGACTTCATAAGGTGTCTTGTTTTGACTTTTGTTGATCATACATCTGTTATGGGTGTAGCAGGCTGTATTTGTAGCTTCTGCCCAAAATCTTTGAGGCAATTTTGCTTCAGCTATCATAGTCCTGGTAGCTTCTTTTAGAGTTTTGTTTCTCGTTTCAGCAACTCCATTTTGTTGAGGTATTCTGGCAGCAGAGTACTCATGGTTGATTCATCTGGTGTTACAATACTCTTCAACAGTAGAGTTTGTAAATTCAGTCCCTCTATCTGATCTGATCTTTAAAATCTTCATGCTTTTATCATTCTGGATCAGTTCCATCAGATTGGTAAGATGCTCCTTGGTTTCACTTTTCTTTTTCATGAAAATCACCCAAGTGTATCTTGAAAAATCATCCACAACAGCTAGGCAGTACTTCTTTCCACCATTGCTGATTGCATCAATAGGGCCAAACAAATCCATATGAAGTAGCTCCAAAATTCTGATTGAAGATTGGTGCTTCTTGCTTTTGAAAGTAGACTTCACTTGTTTACTATTCTGACAAGCGTCACAGAGCTTATCTTTGCTCATGACTGTCTTTGGAATTCCTTCTACCAAATTGTTTTTGATTAATCTGTTTATGGTCTTGAAATTCAGATGATTCTTTCTTTTGTGCCAAAGCCAACTGATTTCACTTGGTGTAGAGGCCACCAAACAAACATTAGAATTCCTGTCCACATAATTCCAGTCGACTACATAGATATTCCCTTGTCTTCTTCCAGATAGCATCACTTTCTTGGTTCCAACTTGCTTTACATAGAACTTATCTGATGAGAAGATAACAGAGAATCCCTTGTCACAAAATTGACTTATGCTCAACATATTGTACTTGAGGCCTTTAACATAAGAAACGTCAGATATTTCAATGTTGCCTTTGATTAGCTTTCCACACGCCACAATCTTGCCTTCTTTGCTGTCTCCAAATGTAACTTTTGGACTGTCTATGGCAGCAACATCAGTCAGTTCATGTATGTCTCCACACATGTGCCTTGAACATCCACTGTCCAAGTACCATTTCTTCTCTACTTTAATCATACTCCTAATCCTAACCTACAAAACAAAATAAAATTGTTTTAGGTACCCTTTTATTGAGAGGGTCCTTGCGTATTAGTAACACCTTTGACAACCCAAGATTTCGAAGTCTTAGGCTTCTTAGGCTTTAGAGTATTTGCAGGAGCATGAGGTACTCTGGTATCATCATAATTTTCAGAAGGCATATTATTGTTATAATCATTATGATGTGAGTATGGCTCATAAGTAGGGTATGATGCATGATAAGCAGGGTAAGCATGCATTGGATGATGAGCAGGGTATGCAGCATAGTAAGATGGAAATTGAGGTTCATGATATAATGGTGGATATGTAGGTTGCACATAATATGATGACTCATTTCCATACCAAGCATTTTCATATTTATAATTCTTATCCTTCTTTGGTTTGCTCTTAGCTTGCTCATTAACTGACGACTTAGATTTACTAGTCTGATTGGTTTTAACCTTATCAGCAGACTTCTTAGGACTCTGCTGTTTAGTTTTACCAGTCTGTTTTTCAGTCTTAGGCTCTTCACCCTTTTTAGCCTTAGGAGTTTTATTCTCCTTTTTATCTTTTTCCTGTGAAGCAGGTTTAACAGTCTTTACATATAAGATAATATTACTATTATCAGCAGATATAAATTTTTCAGTTCTGTTCAGTTCTAAACTTTCAGTTACTAAAGGTGTTCTCTGTTCATTAGATGTGTTCATTGATGCAACAGACGACTTATCATGATTAGATATTATCTTTTCTAATTCCATGATTTTCCCTTTGTAAACTTCACACTCAACTTTCAGAGATTCATTCTCTTGCTCAAGCTTTTTATACTCAGCTGATTCTTGTGGTTTTTCAACCTTAAGTTTCAGTGAAGTATTTTGCTCTTTTAGCATAGTCATCTCTTCCTTAAGCTTTTCAAATGCAGTGACAATACTAGAGTTATTTAACATCATTTTCTCAAATTAATTAAATAGCTCATTTTCAGAAGGAGTTACCTCATCATCAGATGATTCTGAATTGTTGGATGAAGATGAAGACTTAGAAGTGAAGGGAGGTTTTGATGATTTCCAAAAGTCATCAGCTAAGTATTGGAAGCTTGGTTCAAACCTTTATGGTCCAGAAGACTACTGATCTGTTGCTGCATTCAGAATCAGACTGGTGGATTTTCAGCAGACTCAAATTAGATGAGTTCAATTTGGATCAGCAGAGTGTTCATCAGACGAGTAGATTTGATCAGCAGAGTGCATTTAATGCGAAGTGATAGAAAGTACAGCAGAACTGTACAGTGCACAGTTGCAGAAGCCGTTCTGAAAATAGGGACCAATACTCGAGGATTTTGAACACCTGTCAACCTCTCAACGGACAGATTTTCAAACCTCAAGTATAAATAGTTCGAGATTCAAGAGTTAGAGACAAGCAACACAACTGAGAGCAAAATTTCGAAGCGGAATCTCTCTAAGTCTCAAAACTCAAGAACAGAACACTCATTAGCTTAGTCATCTGTTGACGAAAGCAGAACTGAGAGATAAAAGATATACACATAAATCTGAGTGATTTTGTAAGAGAAGTGTTGTGAGAAGTAGATATCCATCTTAGTGAGTGATATTACTTCAGAGGATAGGTTTTCTTTGTGATTTCCTATTGTGAATTCATTTGTTGATTGGAGCAAGCAGTGTATATTGTAAACTGTGTGTTTATAGTATAACCCAAGATCTAAGTGACTTGGAAGAGTGGACTAAATGACTTACATCCATATAACCACTATAAAAATTGCCTGTGTTTAAGTTTGCATTTTTACTTGCATATTTTCCAAAAGCTTTCAAACACTTAAAATTAATTGTTAAAGATTTTAAAAAAGAGTTTGCAAAAATTGGGGATAAAATCTTTTAAGTTAAAGAAACCTGCTTGTGAAAAACACTTGACAAATCCGCTGCAAGTAAGTTAATTAAAACTCTAATTTTCAGAGGTCCATTCACCCCCCCCCCGCTCTAGACCTCATCTGACCACTTGGGACCAACAAGTGGTATCAGAGCAGGTGGTTCATTTGAATCATTTGCCTGATCAACGAGCTTGATCCTAGTGTGTTTTTCAAAAGTTTGAAAAGTTTTCAAAAGAGCATATTTTGAAAAATAAAAACTTTTTGAAAAATGGATTTTATGGGCCATGTTCCCCACATTGGCGGTATGAGTTTTGAGGACTGGAAGATCCGCATGGAAATCTTCCTTGCTGCTTACAACGATAATATGTACACGTGCATAACCAAAGGTCTTTTCAAAATCACCAAGACCATCAAAGTAGATGACAAAGAAATGGTGGTGAATAAAGAGCTTGATGAGATGACAGCTGAGGAAGTCAAGCTGTTCAATCTTGATAAAGTTGGCCGTTTCATCATGACCAGAGCCCTAGACAATGACCGATTTGATAAGGTCAAGCATTGCAAGACTGCAAAAGAAATATGGGACAAGGTTCGTGACATGAGCGAAGGAAATGATGCCATCAAAGAGCACAACTTGAGCATTGCTCTTGAAAAGTTGGAAAACTTCAAAATGAAGTCTGGAGAAACCATTGATCAGATGGATACAAGGTTTACAAGGACTCTAAATGAAGTATTGAAGCTGGGAAAGACCTTCTCAGATAAAGAGATCACTGTCAAAGTCTTGAAGGCGCTACCTCCCAAATTCAACATGAAGATTACAGCCATGGAAGAATCAAGGGATCTGGGGAAGATCTCTCTCACCGAGCTGTTTTCTGTACTCAAGGCGTATGAGTATAAATTGCCAAGAATGGGTATAGAAGAAACCTCAACATCTAGTCCCACAGCTGCCCTGGTTGCTGCTGAAAATTCAAGAAGATCAGCAAACAAAAGTAAAGAAATGGACTTATCTGATGAGACCATGCTGCTCAATAAAAAGGAGTACACTGCTGGTGACGTCGCACTGTTGTTAAATGGATTCAAGAAGTTCTACAAGAGATAAATGAAGAATAAATACAACAATGCTTCTACTTCTAACCCTACCTCACATTCTCATGATAGTAAGGATAATTATAAATCCAAACTAATGTGCTATAATTGCAGGAAATTGGGACATTTCATCAAGGACTGCCCATATCCTAAAGCTGAGAAGTACACTGAGGAAGAAAAGAAACTCAGAAAGGAGAAAAGATACAACAAAAGTAAAGTGCTAATGGCAGAAGCTGAAAAGATGGCTGCTGTCTACTCGTCTGATTCAGATTCAGAGACGTCTGATGACAACTCTACTGAAGATGAACAATGTTGGATGAAGATGAAGACATAGAAGTGAAGGGAGATTTTGATGATTTCCAAAAGTCATCAGCTAAGTATGGAAGCTTAGTTAAAACCTTAGAAGATATTTGACCAAGGAAGAAGTTACTTCAGTTGAGTCAAATATGGTCCAGAAGACTACTGATCTGTTGCTGAAGAAAGGAATCAGACTGGTGGATTTTCGGACAGATAAGTTCATTTAGGGATCAGCCGAGTGTACATCAGACGAGTGATTTCGATCAGCAGAGTGAAAGTGATCAGAAGTTATTGCAACGGTAATAAATGCACTTGGAGTAATAAATGCTGAAGAGGAAGGGTATTAAAGACAAATGATTGAAGAGAAAACTCGTATTAGCTTGGTGCATTAAATGCGAACTGACAGAAAGTACAGCAGAGTGTACAGTGATAAGTCGCAGGTAGCCGTTTCTGCAGAAAGGACCATTACTCGAGGATTTGGACACCTGTCGATCTCTCAACGGGCAGATTTTCAAACCTCAAGTATAAATAGTTCAGTTCAAGAGTTGGAGAAGGAGACACAACACATCTGAGAGCATTTTCGAAGCAGAATTCTTCAAAGTCTCAAACTCATGAACAGAACACTCATCAACCGAGTCATTTGTTGACAAAGGCAGAATAGAGAGAAAAGAATATACATATAAAATCTGAGTGATTTTGTGACAAACGTGTTGTGAGAAGCTGTTATCCATCTTTGTGAGTGATAAAGCTTTGTAGTATAGGACTTCTTTGTGATTTCCTGTAACGAACTTGTGGCCAGTTCATTTGTTGTTTGTCGCAAGTAGAGTATATTGTAAACTGTGTGTTTATAGTATAACCCAAGATCTAAGTGACTTGGAAGAGTGGACTAAAGGATTTTTATCCATATAACCACTATAAAAATTCTTTGTGTTTATACTTGCATTATTTCTTGCATATTTTCAAAGAGCATATTTAAACACTTAAGTTAACTGTTGAAAAGTTTTAAAAGGAGTTTGCAAAAACTGGGGATAAAACATTTCTTAAGTTAAGAAAACTACTTGTGAAAAATACTAGATTAGTCATTTTAAAACTCTGATTTTCTTGAAATCAGCTAAGTAAAAATCAGAAGAGTGGTCAACTCTGTTGTTCAAAGCTTTGTGCGAGATCAGCTTAGTCTACTTACAATTCTTGATCAGCTTAGTCTGCTGACAGAAAAAGCTAGAGAATTTTAAAGATAAATTTTAAGAGGTCTATTCACCCCCCCCCCCAGACCTCATCTGACCACTTGGGACCAACAGGTGGTATCAGAGCAGGTGGTTCATTTGAATCATTTGCCTGATCAACGAGCTTGATCCTAGAGTGTTTTTCAAAGGTTTTCAAAAGTTTTCAAAAGAGCATCTTTTTGAAAATAAAAACTTTTTGAAAAATGGATTGTATCAGCCATGTTCCCCACATTGGCGGTATGAGCTTTGTGGACTGGAAAATACGAATGGAAATTTTTCTTGCTGCTTATAATGATAATATGTACAGGTGCATAACTCAAGTTCCGATAAGAATCACCAAAACAATCAAAGTTGACTGTCAATACAAGGTTGTTGACAAGGAACCTGAAGAGATGACAGTTGAGGAAATCAAACTGAAAAATCTTGACAAGGTTGGGATCTTCATCATGACCAAAGCCCTCGACAACGACAGATTTGACAAAGTCAAACACTGTAAAACATCTAAAGAGATATGGGACAAGGTCCGTGACATGAGTGAAGGGAATGACTCCATCAAAGAACACAATATGAGTGTAGTCCTGGAGAAGTTTGAAAACTTCAAGATGAAATCTGGAGAAACCATTGACCAGATGGATTCAAGGTTCACAAAGGTGTTGAACAATGTGTTAAAGTTGGGAAAGACGTTCACTGATAAAGAGATCACCGTTAAAGTCTTAAAGGCGCTACCACCCAAGTTCAACATGAAGATCACAACTATGGAAGAATCAAGGGATCTAGGGAAGATCTCTCTGACGGAGCTGTTTTCTGTACTCAAGGCGTACGAGTATAAAATGCCAAGAATGGGTATAGAAGAGACCTCAACTTCTAGCCCCACTGCTGCCCTGGTTGCTGCAGAAAGATCAAGAAGATCAGCTGGGACTCATATGATGAGACCACACTGCTCAACAAGAAGGAGTACACTGCTGGCGATGTTGCCTTGTTATTAAATGGGTTCAAAAATTTCTATAAAAGAAAAATGAAGAACAAATATAACAATGCTTCTACTTCTAAACCTACCTCTTATTCTCATGATAGTAAGGATGATTTTAAATCGAAACTAATGTGCTATAACTGCAGGAAATTGGGACATTTCATTAAGGACTGCCCATATCCTAAAACTGAGAAGTACACTGAGGAGGAAAAGAAAGCGAGGAAAGAGAGGAGACACCAGAAAAGTAAAGTGCTGTTGGCTGAAGCTGAAAAGATAGCAGCTTTCTATTGGTCTAACTCAGAATTAGGGACATCAAGTGATGACTCTACTGAAGAAGAGACACCTGCACTGCTCTGTCTCATGGCCAAAGAATCAGAGGATTCTGACACTGAGGTAACTCTAACTGAAAATGAAGATAGTTCATTTGAGCAAATGATGAAAAACAACACAGATGTTAATGAATTTGCAAAGCTTAAGGAAGAGATGATTGTGCTGAAAAAGCAAAATGCTAAACTGAAACATAATGTTGAAAAACAACAAGATTCAGATAAGTATAAAAAGCTTTCGCATGAGAATGAATCTCTGAAAGCAGAATGTGAAGTTTACAAAGGAAAAATCATGGAACTTGAAAAGATAATATCTAGTCATGATAAGTCGTCTGTTGCATCAGTAGAAACATCTAATGAACAGAGAACACCTTTAGCAAAAGAGAATTTAGAACTGAACAAGACTGAAAAGTTTATATCTGCTGATAACAGTAATGTTATTTTATACATTCAGACTGCTAAATCTACTTCACTTGAGATTGATAAAAAGGAGAAGAAATCTCCTAAGGCTAAAAAGGGTAAAAAGCCTGAAAATGAAAAACGGACTGGTAAAACCAAACAGCAGAGTAGTCCTAAGAAGTCTGCTGATAAGAGTAAACCAATCAGACTAGTAAAACTAAGTCGTCTGTTAAAGAGCAAGTAAAAAGCAAACCTAAGAAGCAAAGAAATTATAATAATGATGCTTGGTATGGAAATGAGTCTTACTATGTGCAACCTGCTTATTCATCTTATTATGCTGCACCTCATTATCCACCTTACTATGCTGCATATCCTGCTCATCATCCAATGCATGCTTACCCTGCTTATCATGCATCTTACCTTGTTTATGAGCATTATTCACATCATAATGATTATCAACATAATATGTCTGCTGATTATGGTGAAGAAAAAGTTGCTCATGCTCCTGCTAAAACTCAAAAGCCTAAGAAGCCTAAGACTTCAGCATCTTGGGTTGTCAAAGGTGATAAAAATCCACCAGGACCCTCTCAATAAAGGGTACCTAAAACAATTTTATTTTGTTTTGTAGGTTAGGATTAGGAGTAGGAGTAAAGTAGAGAAGAAATGGTACTTGGACAGTGGATGTTCAAGGCACATGTGTGGAGACATACATGAACTGACTGATGCTGCTGCCGTAAATGGTCCAAGAGTCACTTTTGGAGACAGCAAAGAAGGCAAGATTGTTGCGGTTGGAAAGCTAATCAAAGGAAACATTGAGATATCTGACGTCTCTTATGTTAATGGCCTGAAGTACAATCTGCTGAGCATAAGTCAATTTTGTGACAAGGGATTTTCTGTTATCTTCTCATCAGATATGTGCTACGCTGAACAAATTGGAACTAAGAAGGTTATCTTATCTGGAAGAAGACAAGAAAATATCTATGTAGTCGACTGGAATTCTGTTGACAGGAATTTTAATGTTTTTTTGGTGGCTTCTACACCAAGTGAAATCAGTTGGCTCTGGGATAAAAGAATGAATCATCTGAATTTCAAGACCATAAACAGATTGATAAAGAATGATTTGGTAGAAGGAATTCCAAAAACAGTCATGAACAAAGATAAGCTCTGTGATGCCTGTCAGAAGGGTAAACAAGTGAAATCATCATTCAAAAGTAAGATGCACCAATCTTCAACCAGAATTTTGGAGCTACTTCATATGGATTTGTTTGGCCCTATTGATCCTATCAGCAATGGTGGAAAGAAATACTGCCTAGCTGTTGTGGATGATTTTTCAAGATTTACTTGGTGATTTTTATGAAGAAGAAAAGTGAAACCAAGGAACATCTTACCAATCTGATGGAACTGATCCAGAATGAAAAGAGTCAAAGAATATTGAAGGTCAGATCAGATAGAGGGACTGAATTTACAAACTCTACTGTTGAAGAGTATTGTAACTCCAGAGGAATCAATCATGAGTACTCTGCTGCCAGAACCCCTCAACAAAATGGAGTTGCTGAAAGGAGAAACAGAACCCTAAAGGAAGCTACCAGGACAATGATAGCTGAAGCAAAGCTGCCCTAACGATTCTGGGTAGAAGCCACAAATACAACATGTTACACCCAGAACAGATGTATGATCAACAAAAGTCAAACCAAGTGATTATGCTCTTTTTCGTTCAAGGCAAATATGGAAAGTCGAGCAAAACAATAAATAAATAAGTTGAGTTTTGTATTAATAATAGATCGAGTACAGTTAACAAAACAGGTCTGTTCGAGCGTTACAGGATGTCGTACTACTAACAAACTAATACAAAGGGGCAATGAGCCAAACTAAAATCCGAACTCTAGGTCCGAGCTGGGGGTTTCTTGGGAATCGTGTCCTCCTTGATGTCATAAATGCGTCGTGTATATATAGGAACAGTGATGAGCTAGCTAGACCCTCCGCAGGGGAATACATCTTGCCAGCTGGTCGGCCCCACAGTAATTCCGAGGGGAGACGAAGATCGAAAAGTAAGGTCTCGAGCTATCAATCTGGCTTGATCGGAAACAGCGTTCAGTAGGTAGAAAAATAGTCTTCCTGGTCGGGATTGAGGTCGATCCCGAGCAGAGGTACTTCTTAAAATGACGTATGCGAAATATCCCTCATCAATACTCCCCCACTTCTCGAGCGTAAGTGAAGCTGAAGCTCGGAGAAGTAAACACAGCATCATAGCACAAGGTTTGATATGCCTCGTTAAAAACCTTACTCGGAAAAACCCAGTGGGACAAAATCCAAGCTAGGGAAAAAGAGCGCACATTTTCTCTGGAGGAGCCAAGGAGCTACCATATTTGAAGTTCGGGGAAATAAATAATAGAGAGCAGGTCTTGAACAGTCTTGTGTCGGATATGCCTCGTTAAAAACCTTACTCGGAAAAACCTAGTGGGATAAAAACCGAGCGAAGGGAAAAAGAGCGCACATTTTCTCTGGAGGAGCCAAGGAGCTACCATATTTGAAATTCGGGGAAATAAATAATAGAGAGCAGGTCTTGAACAGTCTTGTGTCGGATATGCCTCGTTAAAAACATTACTCGGAAAAACCCAGTGGGATAAAAACCGAGCGAAGGGAAAAAGAGTGCACACCTTCGGAAGACAATGTCGTTAATCTTAAATTACCGAGCTGAAATACCAACTTTTAAAAACTTAGAGGACCGTAAATGCCATTTATGGAAAAATAATCTTCAATTTACTGAGTGGAAGCTTAACCGTCGCGGTTACTCGGGGTTTAATTTTCAATTTACCCTTTTAACCTTTATATATATGCGTTGACTTGAAAAGACGAGTACGTCTTCTCCATTTACTGCATATCGGAGCACTCACATCGATAAAAAGAATTTCCTCTTGTCGACCGTTACAATAAACGCTTTCTAATATGTCTACCACCGAAAACCCAGAGATTCCATCCAATATTCCTCCGAGAACAGATTCCAACCTTGGGTCAATGGATGAAATGATTAACAGTTACGATGCTACCGAAAATTCTCCTGAGGAGGTGTGTAAGATCGTCGACCAAATTGAATGAGCCTTGGGGTCAGATGTTGGAGAGGGAACGTCCGGTCAACAGATACCCGAGCCCGAAGGGGATGTAGAGCAAAATACTGAGTCCAATGCCGAGCGTGAAGGAGAAGATGAAGAGAATTGTAACTCCGATAGCGAAGGGGATGAGATTGGGGCGTTGGAAAAGCACGAAATAATGAAATACTCAGTTGGGAACAAATGTATCGTGAGAATCCTCGATCTAGCCACCGTTCCAAAGAAGACTACCACTACTAATGCCCCAGCTCCGGTTCAGAAGACTGAAAAACGGGTCGATGAGATAGCCTGTTCATATGATCCGGTCGAAAGTAAAGCAGATCTCGAGGCTGAAATAGGGAAATATCTTCCCGAGGGTTACACGCTGGTTATCCCGACCTCCTCTCAACGGGTGAATCAGCCACCCGAGGGATGTCAAGCCTTCTATGCTAAGCAATTTGCTTATGGGCTGCGGATCCCTTTTGCACCGCTGCTCGATCAAATTTTGGATATATTCAGTCTTGCTCCTGCACAAATCCTACCCAACTCCATCGGATATCTAATAGCCTTTAGTGTCCTGATGAAAGCCAAAGCCAAACGCGATAATTTTCAGAACTTTTGGCAGTTCTTCAAAGTCAGCAACTCATCAGCCTCCAATGCAGGGTTCGTGTATTTTTCGCAACGGCCGAACCACTCGGTCTTATCCACGATCGTTTCAAGTAACTCAATGGATTGGAAGAAGCAGTTCTTCTTTGTTAAGGGACCGGATGTGCCAGCCTCCGAGGGAAGTTCGGAGATGACTCCTCACCAATGGAAAGGCAGACGTGAATGGTGTGCGGCAAGCAAGAATTCATGGGCCCACTTAAGCAGGCCATTAGCGACAAGGTCGTTGCTGAGATGCACTCCAACCTGTACCAATCTGCATTTCTTATTTTGGAGACTGTCCTTCGAAAAGTGGGCCTTAGCAGAGCAACGTTCCTGCTCGTGGATGTCGTCGATCTCTGATCGTTGAGTAAGTGAAAAAATTTAGGCAATGCCATTTTCAGACTTCTTGTTCCAAACTTCAAACCTTAAAAACATTATTTTGCTTTTTAGGTGATATGGTGGGGTCTTATCGAGCTTCCATAGTCGGTAAAACCATCGCTTCTACCTCGAAGAAAACGCCAGGCCAACCGAGGAGGCAAGCCAAAACTCCTCAAGTATCAGTTAATCGATCCACTGCCCCCCCCACAAGGTAATCCTTCCCAATCTGCTCGAAACCAAACCGTCGAGGAGCCCGAGAATGCTGAGCCGCTACGAATGGTCCTTCCATTAGACCAAGCTGGTCCTTCTACGTCCTCTGGATTGGGATACAACTTGTTCACCATGAGAAAGATGAGGGGAGAAGAGATTTGTAATCGACGTGCCCGGGAAGTTCAAGAAGGGGCTCCCGAAGCAAAAAGGAGGACAGGATTGTGGGGTCGACACCGAACACCTCTCAGTCATCGTCCGGGTCGAGAGAGACCCGATATGGTGGATTTTATCCAGAATCAGCTTAAAGGCCACCGAGCGGCCGGTTATCCTGAGGGAGGATCCATTCGGAGTGATCACGGCCCGACTGAGGAGAACGATCATGACAAAGCGATAAAAATCTTCATGGCGGGGAGATTCGCCGAGGATCAGGAGGAACTTTTGGCTCATAGCGACATCGATATACTAGGTCGATTCGACCGAGCGCATCATGCGGTAAGAAAATCTTCAATGTGATAATAACTCTTAGCTGTTTATACATAATATTAACTGTCTTTTGTCATTTCTTGGCAGATCGGGGATTGCTTCCTCACTGAACTTAATCGTACCTCGCTGCTGGAAGACGAGTCCGGTCGAGTTCACCTGGCCTATCAAAATTCCCTCTTTGAAGAAGCCAAAATTCGCCAACAGCTCATTGCGGTCCAGAAAGAACTGGAAGAATCGAAGTCTAAGTATACCCCGGCGGTTGAGGAGGACTTGGTTAAGGTCGTTGCTGAGAAAAGTCTGCTTGAGGATAAGGTTAAACAGCTCGAAGAAGAACTAGCACAAACCAAGACTGATTCAGAGTTGTCTTATCAACGTGGTAAGGACGAGTCATGCCTGAGTTCGATAAGGGAGTTTCTGGAATCCCCCGCACTGGATGCTATAGCTCGAAAAAGGGTTGGCGAAGTTCTTCAGACAACCTTTTACAAAGGGGTTCAACAGTTGGCTGCTGCAGGTATCATTCCTGATAAAATGGGAGAGTATATAAAGCATATGGACATTCTGAAGAACTCTCGTGGAGAAGAATATCGAACTACGTCCTCGAGTACCCCGAACTGGGGGACACACGAGTTCGCCCCTTTCGTGGAAGAGTTCGGAGTTCCCATGCCAAATCCCGATATGCAAGAATTAGTATCGTCCAGTTCGAGTTCGAGTTTGAGCTCAGATGAGGACGATCAAGATAGCTCCGAGGATGAGGATGAAGAAAAGACTTCTGCAGACGACGATGAGCAAGAGGCGCCTGATGTGGATGTCGATGTCGAGGACAGTTCCGAGGACGAGGATGATGTGTAGTGACTAATCACTTAGAAAGATTTTGTAATAGATGATAGGCTTTCTTCTTCTACTGTATTAGTTCTCTCGACCACTTAAAAAATCTTCTTTTAAACTTGTGACGCACCATTTCCCGACGTAATAACTTTGTCCGAAATTAACAATACAACTTAACTAGACAACAGTCTTTGTAAGTTGTGAATGGTCTGAAAAAGAACATCGATCTTGACCCGGTGGGGGGCGGTTTCCTTAATAGATAAAATAATGTTTGATCGATCTCCATATCTCATCTCGGAAAAACTTTGAAATTCGTGACCGTTGGGTTCCCTAAAGGCGACGTTTCTCTTTCTTATAAATACGCGAGAAACTCATAAGATTTGTACCGTTGAAATTCTAATTCTACGCATCGGAGCTCTTAAATCGATAATATAATCCGACCCATTTCTTCTCTAGATACTTGATTATGGACGGACTAGTAGGTTCCAAGCTCGACCCAACTCAATTGTTCAAGTCCAAAAAGGATAAAGCTCCTAAGTCCAAAAACAAAGATTCTAAATCTTCCATGGAGGCATCGCAAATTTCTAAGGCTGATCGAGGCAAGAATAAAGTTGATTCTCCTTCGAAGCTAGGGCCAAACCGATCAGAGGCTCCCAAAGGTGATCGCGGAAAAATTAAGGTCGGCCCTTCACCAAAATCCGTGCCCATTAGGTCAGGGGAGGAGCCGGTCATACAAATTCCCGACTCCTCCTTCACATCGAAGGACGCCCCTAGCAAGCTAGTCATATCCCGTGGTTCCGAGCAGGCTTCAAATAAAAGGCCTCATACAGATGATCTGACCGACCTCGACCTTAATCCAAATGGCCGGGGCGAATAAAGCAATAGATGAAAGTACTCTGGTTTTGGAGGCTGCTAAGGACGTTGTCGAGCCCCCGAGTAAAAAGGTCAAAATAAATGAGCCTTCTTCTGAGAAGGAAAAGTCTCCTCTATCGGCTCCCCACACTGTCTCCGACGTCACCCGCACACTTAGTGCTATTTTTGAGGAGATGAAGAATAAGGGCTTGGCTGGGGGAGTAACTTTGAACAATTGGGACATTACTTTGAGTAGTATCCAGTTGGCCGAGCAGGAGCGATTGAAAGGAAAGAGTGCTCGGGAACTTGTGCAATCGAGCTCCAACTTGCTCACTCAAGTTAGTTCAATATATACATATACAATATATAAATATATATATATATATATATATATAAATATATATATATATATATATATATATATATATATATATATATATATATATATATATATATATATATATATATATATTTTAAATTAACGAGATCTCTCCTCTGTAAACCTATGTAGGTCGGACATCACATTTTCAACCTCGGGCTGCAGGTTGAGCTCGAAGCCGAGCAGCGTGCTGCAGCAGTTCGTGACTTGGAGAAACAGAAAATCGTGCTGAAGAGATCTCGTGAAGAGGCCAGAGCTATCGAGCTGAAGTTGGTCTCCGAGACGGAGAAAGCTGTGAAGCTGAGGGAGAGCCAAGTTCATGATGAGGAGTTGAGCAAAGAGTTGGACAAGCTAAAGTCCATCTATGAGCAGGAGAAGAAAGATTCCGAGCTCCGGGAGCAAGAGGCATACAAGAAAGGTTATGATGCAGGGTACGAGGCCCACAGTGTCGAGCTCCGCAAGATTTTGTCTGAGAATAAGTTGATCTAGAGGCTTTAGCCTTTGTTGTAATTTTATTCTTCCTGCTCGTTTGACTGTTCTGCTCGGAAATTTATACTTGCTTTTAAATTTCTTCAAACCCATGTCGTTCGATATTTTTGCACGTACACAAACATCTCGTTGTGGAAAATAAGTTAAAGCCTAAGCTTCTTATTCGTGTTGCAATCTGCTGCATTTTCGACTTGAGAGAAAAAGATGGAAAGTTTTCTGCATCAGGCTCTGACCGAGTCATAGTATTACCACGTTTTCAGCAAAGTTCCAAAGATGTTCTGACCAAACAGTACCTAACCCTTGGGAAGCGGAACAGTCACCTGTGATAAATGCCTTAATCTGGGCCGTTGGCTTCATTGAATAATGACCGTCGATTTGAATTTTCTCTTAGTATATAAGGGGCTTTTACTCAGTTGAAGAATTTTTACTTTACGCTGTGAAAATGTTTCATCCGAGGACTAAGCTCGGATCCTTCTTGCTTTCTGTTCAAGCCTTCGAGATTTGGCTTCGAACGTACTTCCGATCTTACACACAAAATAGACATTTCTTTGGTATGGGCGGAATCGGAAAAGAGGGGTCCCTCGATGATCGATGGGTCTCCGATCCCTGAATATGGGATCTCCCCTTGGAATACCAATAAGTGACTGACCCTTGCTCGGGTATTTTGGGCAGGGTAAGCATTGCGAATTTCGAGGGGTATCCCCGAGGGCGGATAGCTGGTCAAAAAAAATTAAAAGGAAGTTTGACCTCGAGTACCAATTTCTTCCTTTCTTTCTTGAAGAATGGTAACTTTGGGTCGAACTTTCGGATCATAAAATGATGACCGGCCGCTCTAGGTTGAAATTTCGGATCTCAAAATGAGGAATTTCGATCTAGACGCCAACTCGGGGAAGTGATCGGGCTCGGCTGGTAGAGAGAATGCTGGGGGTTGTATGGAGATCAGAAAAAGTAATATGCGATCCATATTGTCTCATTTCAAAACCAGATATCATCAGACGATAAACATATACAGCTCCATCACTTTACAAGTCTACCGGACAACCGATTTGTCACACAAATTGTGGTGCACTCATCGGATGCTCGCTAATGCTCCTGGTCGACAACACTGAATGATGCTCGAAGACCATAGAATAGGGCACAGTAGTTGTATTAGGACTTTATTTGTAAACATACTCAATAACTTTGTAATCGGTTCACGAACATCAATAAAGTTGTAGTTTTTGTATTTCACTGATCTCTTGTATCTTGCTCGGATTTTATTAATAATAAGACCTTATGTATCAAATAGAATACTTGCAATCTTTCTTTTCCATCGTCCTTATCATTAATTTTGCTTGCAACACCCAACTCGATGATGAACTTGTAATCTTATGAAACTTTAAAAATCTTGACGAAGTTTAACCCATAATTGTCATAATCTTTGATCGGCAAAGTCATCTCGGATAACGTATCCGACAAGCATTCAAATGAATAAGCCGAAACTTGAGAAATTTACATCGAGCCTAATTTGAACTTAGGAAACGATAATTCCAACTTAAGGAATCCCCAAAGGATAATGAAGTCTTCACAAATCTTCAAATTTCGAGCAAGGTTCATTACATTATTTCGAGCATCAGTCGATCTCATTCAACCACAAATCATTTTACAACTTATTATTTGAGCGTTTTTTTCCGAGCTTGACAGTCTTGTTTTAGCAAGTCTTTATCGAGTTGAGGGGCGTAGCAACAACTTTCACCCTTAGTCGAGACATTTTGCTTCTTTTTTGAGCAAGTCTTTTATCGAGCTGAGGGGCATAGCAACAGCTTTCACCCTCAGTCGAGACATTTTTGCTTTTTTTTTTTAGCAAGTCTTTTATCGAGCTGAGGGGCATAGCAACAACTTTCACCCTCAGTCGAGACATTTTGTTGTTTTATAGAGCGTTGCTCTCGTTTGTAGCAGGTCTTTTATCGAGCTGAGGGGCATAGCAATAGCTTTCACACTCTGTCGAGACCTTTTGCTGTTTTATATCTTTTATCGAGCTGAGGGGCATAGCAACAGCTTTCACCCTCAGTCGAGACATTTTGCTGTTTTATAGAGCGTTGGTCTCGTTTGTAGCAGGTATTTTATCGAACTGAGGGGCATAGCAATAGCTTTCACCCTCGGTCGAGACCTTTTGCTGTTTTATAGAGCGTTGCTCTTGTTTGTAGCAGGTCTTTTATCGAGCTGAGGGGCATAGCAATAGCTTTCACCCTCGGTCGAGACCTTTTGCTGTTTTATAGAGCGTCTTTTTTCCGATCTAAGGGGCATAGCAACAGCTTTCACCCTCAGTCTAGACATTTTGCTCTTTCTCGCTCTCTTTTTTTTTTTGTTTTTTTATAGAGCAGAAAATTAAGCTCTTCCTCTGGAAGGGAACTTGAACCACAGTCTGATCATAAAAGGAGAATCTTCATTGAATGTGCTTACACTTGGAATAAACATAATTTGCAAAAACAGGAAATACAAGAATAGTAAATTGTAACAACTATTTTCCATAGTATTTTCTCAGGTTAACTGCGTTCCAGCTTCTTGGCAAAGTTTCACCGTTAAGGTGAGCAATCTTGTAGGATCCCTTCTTCCCGACCTCCTGCACGACATAAGGGCCATCCCAGTTCGGTTGAAGCTTCCCGACGTGCTTTGATATCTCCACTTTTCTGAGGACTAAATCCCCGACTTTAAACGTTCTTAATCTGACTTTCTTGTCATAAGCCTTTTCCATGTTGGACTTGGTAGCTTGGATTTTTACGCAGGCTCGATCTCGCTTGCCATCAGCATGATTGACGTCCATCTCTCGCAATGAATGGTTTTGATCGGGATCATAAGACTCAACTCTTGGTGAAGGTACCAACGTCTCGATCGGAATTACAGCCTCCGAGCCATAAACCAATGAGAAAGGAGTTTCACCTGTAGCGGATTTTACTGAGGTTATGTTCGCCCAAATGACTCCAGGCAGCTCATCTAACCATTTTCCCTTTGCCTCGGCCAAACGCTTTTCAAGTGATCGGACAATCTCCCTGTTGGTGACTTCGGTTTGTCCGTTCGCCTGGGGATGACCGACCGAAGTAAAATTTTGCTGGATTCCAAACTTTTCACACCATTCTAGAATTTGCTTCCCCGCGAACTGAGTTCCGTTGTCGGAGATCAAGACTCTTGGTATCCCGAACCTGCAAACAATGTATTTCCAGAGAAAATTTATAACGTGAAACTGAGTAATCTTGGTTAGTGCAATGCATTCCACCCATTTGCTAAAGTATTCAACAGCAAACAAGACATAGTTTTTTCTCGATCTAGCAGTTGGGAAAGGTCCCACAATATCGATTCCCCATTTATCAAATGGCCAGCAGATCGGAATAGAGTGCAGCTGTTCGGCAGGTTGATGAATCAAATTTGAATAAATTTGGCAGTGATGGCATTTCTTGACATAGTCGATAGAATCCGAAATTAAGGTGGGCCAGTAATATCCAGTTCTTGAGCATTTTAATGCCAATGCTCTTGCACCACAATGGCTTCCAGCTTCGCCTTCGTGAATTTCTTTTAAGATAAGATCGAAATGGCTCTCGGGAACACATTTTAACAAAATTCCCGAGCTGGACCTTTTGTACAGCTGGTCCTCGATCAAAACGTACATTGGAGCTCGGTATTTTACTCGCCGTGCTTCATTCGGTTCCTTTGGTAAGACGCCATTATTTAGGTAAGTTTTCAAGGGTTCCATCCATGAAACCCGTTGAGTATCTATCTCCATAATTTTCGAGCTCGGGGATATGTTTAAATCTATGGCTGGAGTGTTGGACAACAACCAAGTTATTACTCTCTCCCTTCGTCCATCCATTGATCCTGTAAACTTAGACAGCAAATCCGCCCAAGAATTTTCTTCTCGAGGGATAGCTTGAATCTCGAAACTATTTAACTTTGCTGCCAAATCCTTCATCTTTCCCAAATATTTGATCATGTTGTACTCCTTCGCTTCATAAACCCCTTTTACCACCCTGTGTATTAGCTCGGAGTCCGTCATCACGGTAAGAGACTTAATGCCTGCTTTTAATGCCATTTCTAATCCAGCGATCAGAGCTTCATATTCGGCTTCATTATTAGTTACCGTGAAATCCAAAGTGATCGCATAACTCAGGTCCTCCCCTTCCGGGCCCTGAAAGTGAATTACGGCCCCTCCGCCTTCTCTAGTCGATGAACCGTCGACATGCAATACCCAAATCTTTTCCTGAACATCTGCCACCAGATTAATCTCGGGGACTGGTTGTATTTCGGAACTGGCACTTGTTGATTCTGCAACGAAATCCGCGAGGACCTGGGCCTTGATCGCCGTTCGAGGTTGGTACTCGATCTCAAACTGCCCAAGCTCTACAACCAATTTGATTAATCTACCCGAGGCCTCGGGTTTTGACAACACCTGTCTTAGAGACTGGTTAGTCAAAACGATAATTTTGTAAGTCTGGAAGTAAGGCCTAAGTTTTCGAGCTGCCACCACTAGAGCTAGTGCAAATTTCTCGATTTCTAAGTAATTTCTCTCTGCACCCTGGAGCAACTTGCTTAAGTAATACACAGGCTTGTGAACGGAATCCTCGACCCTTACCAAAACTGAGCTTATGGCCTCTTCTGATATCGCTATGTATAAATACAGAGGCTCCCCTTCGACCGGTTTCGCTGGCTTCTTTAATCTCTCCCGATCTATGGGCGGACTCTCCCCAACTACAAAATCTTCTGGGTCTCGGGCGACTCTAGACGGTTGCCCAGATCGGACACCTGCTCTCTCCCGAACCTCTCGAGGAAGGTTGCCTGACGGAGCACCCATTGTAGATCGGCGAATACTTCCTTCCCCATGCAGGTTTGAAACGGGGGCTCGACGTCCTGATAGAGCCGCAGGTTGATCGACTGGGGGCTGTTGGCCAGTGTTCATAAATTCTATGCACATGGTACCCACAATAGAGCGCAGATTGGCCATAGTTGTGTGTATGGGCAGGTCGTTATGTGGGTCGGGCGGCGGTGCTTCGGATTGGTGTGCCGCTCGAGATTGGTTACTTGGTTCGTTGTTCACAGAGCGTTGAGCTCCTATGACATGTGAAGGCTCGCCGCGATTGTATGTGAATCTCCTAGTAGTAGGCATTTTTCAATCTAACACCCGAACAGGCCCCACGGTGGGCGCCAATTGATTATGCTCTTTTTCGTTCAAGGCAAATATGGAAAGTCAAGCAAAACAATAAATAAATAAGTTGAGTTTTGTATTAATAATAGATCGAGTACAGTTAACAAAACAGGTCTGTTCGAGCGTTACAGGATGCCGTACTACTAACAAACTAATACAAAGCGGCAATGAGCCAAAACTAAAATCCAAACTCTAGGTCCGAGCTGGGGGTTTCTTGGGAATCGTGTCCTCCTTGATGTCATAAATGCGCCGCGTATATATAGGAACAGTGATGAGCTAGCTAGACCCTCCGCAGGGGAATACATCTTGCCAGCTGTCCAGGCCTGAGGGTCGGCCCCACAGTAATTCCGAGGGGAGACGAAGATCGGAAAGTAAGGTCTCGAGCTATCAATCTGGCTTGATCGGAAACAGCGTTCAGTAGGTCGAAAAATAGTCTTCCTGGTCGGGATTGAGGTCGATCCCGAGCAGAGGTACTTCTTAAAATGACGTATGCGAAATATCCCTCATCAACAAGACACCTTATGAGCTATGGAACAACAGAAAGCCTAATTTATACTATCTTAGGATTTTTGGTTGTAAATGTTATGTTTTGAATAATGGGAAAAATCACCTTACTGCTTTTGCAGAAAAGGCTGATGAAGCTGTTTTTGTAGGTTATTCTACTGTTAGTAAAGCTTACAGAGTCTTTAACAAAAGAACTTTACTTGTAGAAGAATCTATACATGTAGTATTTGATGAATCAAACCAATCTTCTGAAAAGAATCAAAGTGTTAATCCAGAGATATCTGCTGACTTTCAGACGTTGAGTGTGGAAAGAAAAGAAGAATATGTACCCATCTTACTACCTGATCTCAACCAAGCTGTTAACTCAAGTGCTGTTCAAAATCAGTCTGCTGATTGTCTAACAGAGGAGTTGCAAACAGCTGACAGACCAAAGCCTGTTCAACAGACTACTACTGAGACTCCAACAGTAGTGTTGCAAGATCATTCAAGAGGACAACATCCAGATTTACAACCTGATCTCAGATGGCTCAGAGATCACCCACTTGACTTAGTGATTGGTGATCCACTGGATAGAGTGAGAACAAGAAGGTCAACTGCAAATGAAACAATGTTTGTAAGTTTTCTTTCGCAAATTGAGCCCAAGTTAATTGATGAAGCTCTTAGTGATTCTCACTGGATTGAAGCAATGCAAGAAAAGTTAAATCAATTTGAAAGGAATGAAGTCTGGTACTTAGTTCCCAGACCTACTCATCAAAGGGTAATTGGCACTAATTGGGTATTCATGAATAAAATGAATGAAGATGGTATTGTTACCAGAAATAAAGCAAGACTAGTTGCCAAAGGTTACTGCCAGGAAGAAGGCATTGATTTTGATGAGACATTCGCACCAGTTGCAAGGCTTGAAGCAATCAGATTATTCTTTGCCTATGCTGCTCACAAGAACTTCACTGTCTATCAGATGGATGTGAAGTCTGCTTTTCTCAATGGAGAATTGCAAGAAGAAGTTTATGTTGAACAACCTCCTGGATTTGAAGCTTATCAACAAGGAGACAAGGAATATCGTCTGAAGAAAGCTCTTTATGGACTGAAACAATCTCCAAGAGCATGGTATGATACTTTATCTGATTTTCTTTTAATTAAAGGATTTTGCAAAGGTAAAGTAGATAAGACTGTGTTCACTATTGAATGGGATAATCATATATTGTTAGTTCAAATATATGTGGACGATATTATTTTTGGTTCAAATAACCAACAGATGTGTGAGAAGTTCTCTAAGCTGATGCAGAACAAGTTTGAAATGAGCATGATGGGAGAACTAAATTACTTTCTTGGATTACAAGTCAAACAGCTACCTGATGGTATTTTTATTAATCAAGCAAAGTACACAAAATATCTGTTTAAGAAATTTGGTATGGAAACTAGCTCATCTGTTAGTGTTCCTATGTCTACTGGACTTCGTCTGGACAAGGATGAAGATGGCAAATCAGTTGACATCTCCAAGTACAGAGGCATAATTGGGTCACTGTTATACTTAACAGCTAGCAGACCTGATATTATGTATTCTGTTGGGGTTTGTGCGAGATTTCAATCAAATCCTAAGGAATCTCATCTCTTAGCTGCTAAAAGTATATTAAGGTATCTTAAAGGCACACAAGAATTGGGATTGTGGTATCCAAGGGAATCAGGATTTGAACTTACTGAATATTCAGATTCTGACCTTGCTGGCTGCAAAATTGATAGGAAGAGTACTACAGGTACTTTTCAATTTCTAGGCAGTCGTCTGATCTCATGGATAAGTAAGAAATAGACTTCAGTATCCATATCTACTGCTGAAGCTGAATACATTGCTGCTGGAGCATGTTGTGCACAGATACTTTGGTTGAAGCATCAACTAGAAGATTATAATCTCAAGATCAGTGGAATCCCAATCTACTGTGACAATACAAGTGCAATCTCACTTACTCAGAATACTACTAGTCATTCCAGGACTAAGCATATTGAGATCAAACATCACTTCATCAGAGATCATGTTGAAAAAGGAAATGTCATTATTGAGTATGTTCATACGGATAATCAGATCGCTGATATTTTCACCAAACCATTAAGTGATGCAAGATTTTCTACTCTAAGAGTGGAACTGGTCTTGTTAAAATTGGATTCATAAGCTGAGGGGGAACCTATCAGAAGACTGGGTTCAACAGTTGACTAATCTGATAGCAACGAGTGTTATTCTTCAAGAAGACTGACTCTCAACAGACTAGTTGATTGATGAATTCTTGAATTCAGGGGAAACGTGTAAGACTAGCGGTACTCCTGTTTTAAAGATGAAATCTTCAATGACAGTTAGTTGAAGTTGTTTTAATCAGAAGATATGTTCTTAATTCTTGAAGACTTGAAGATTATTTATCTTGCTGGATTGACAAACAGCAAAGGAAGATCTCTAGATACTGGCTTTCACTAGTGATATATTGTATCAGACAAGACATCTGCCAGATAAGTATTATTTTACTCATCTGTTTACTTATGTCAGCTTATAATCAAGTGTTGTATTAAAAACGTTTTATCAGAAACACGCTTTTATAAGTAAAAGAGACTACTGGCGTTTCAAATTCCCGCCTAGTCTGACATATTTAATAAATTTTGAAATCCGCGTATCTCGCTCACACGATCTAACTTTTCAGTAACTGATCTAACGGTTGGCTTGATTCACGGAAACCGACATCAAACCAACACTTATAAATCCAGATCTGATCAGCTGACTGATCTTTTACGCACCCTCAAAATTTCAAAAGCACAAGAGTATTTTTGCATCCATATTTTCTGCAAATTTCTCTCGTTTTCCTTCAATTTTTTTTTCAGAAAAATGACTTCCAAGGACGCGAATGCTGAAGGTAGATTCTTGAACTACCAGACTTATTATGCCACAAGCACTCCGCTGATGAAGGAGATTCTGGAAAAATTCAAGGCGGCAACACTGGTTAACTTCATGGAGGCCCATGAAGATATGGTGTTCACACCGGAAGTGCTGGAGTTCTACAAGGCTGATGGGAAGCCGGACTATGAAACACTGGAGATTAAAGCCAAAGTTGGGGGAAAGGACATCTGCATAACCCCCAAGCTGTTGAGTGAGAAGTATGGGTTGTCCCTTGAAGGTTCAATTGAGCTTTCAACTCTGGCTGAGCCTTTAGAGGCTGATTTCTGGAGCATCGCTGCCAAGAAGAAGGATGAAGTCCTGTCTGGGAACATCAAAAAACCCCAGCTGAAGGACGAGTTTCAGAGGATGGCAGACTTACTTGCCAAGGTGGTGGAGAATTGTACTTTCTCCCTGGACAGTGTGCCTATGAAGAGGTATCACATGATGATAGCAGTTTACTACGGGCTGAAAGTAAACTGGGCAAGTTATGTTTGGTACATTCTTGCTGATCACAAGGAACGTGGTCAAACACTTCACAGAATTTTCCTTAGTCATCTGCTGCTGAATTTGGGATGTACGATGACAAATGGCAAGGAAATTCATAAGGCCAAGGAGCTAAATATTTATGAACCAATAAAGACTGGGAGATCTAAAGAGTCTGCTGCTGTGCCAGAAAAGAGGCAATCAAAACGAAAGGCTACTGAGCCTAAGGAGCCTGTTGTCAAGGCAAAGAGAAGCAAAGTGACTGCCCACGAGGAATCTGTTCAAACAGCTAAGCCAGCTGTTCAAGCCAGAACAGAGTCACCTGCTGAGAAGGATGCTGCTGATGCTATCATAAATCAGACAACAAAGGAAATTGAAGATATGGCTTATGGTTCTCGTTCAAGAACCATTTCTGCTGAGAAGCCATTGGAGAACGTTGTTGGAAGAACAAGAAGTGCCTTGAAAGACACAACAACTTCCAAAGCTGCTCACACTAAGGTCACCATCAGAAAAAGGATGACCTTCGTTGATTCGCCTACTAAGCTATCAGAGTTAGTAAGGCAAAGTCCTCCATCAGCAGAGAGGCCTGTTGGAAGCAAGTCGGCTGATAACAAGTCGACTGATGTTCAGAAAAATCAGATCAAGACACCAACAACTGAGGTTAATCAACCTCAAGAGGATCCTGAAGTGCAGATCCTCGAACCAATTAATGTTGCACCTATTGCAACTGCTGCACCAGAACCAACAGCTGAGGCACCAGTTGTTGAGTCAAGGGCTGCCAGAAGGAAAAGAACTGGTAATGCCAAAGTATCAGCTTATCACAAGAAAAAGCGTGAGGAAGCAGAACAGAGGAAAAGTGATGAAGCTGAGCTTAAAAGAGCTCTTGAGGCAAGCAAAGTAGTAGCTGAAGTCAAGAAGTTGACTGATGAAGAGCTGGCTGCCAAAGAGGCAGAAGATTTGGCTAAGTCTTTGGAAGAAAGCAAAAATGATGCCTATGGACCTAGAAGGTCAGGCGGCATTGTGATTGGAAAACCCAGGGAAGGGGAATTTGTGTTGCCACGAGCCAAGCCAATCAAGAGAAGAAAATTTGAAGTCAGAAGAGCACTTGACTTTGTTCAAGGTGACTCTACTGTTTTTGAGAAGTTTGAAGCCGAGCTAGAACGGATGAATCAGCTGCTTCAATCACGAACCACCTTTCTCCCAGAAAAGATAAGATATAACAGATGGAGGGAGTATAGGTTGAACAAATCTGAAGAAGAAATTCAAGCCTGGAGGGAGTTTGCTGATAAAGGACGCTGGGCTTTGAATTGGCTGCAGACTACTTCAGTAGCAAGGGCTTTGGATTCAGATTTTGTCATAGACAGATTACATGGCTTTGCTAGAGCCATTGTAAAAAGGGAGGCAACTGCTATCAAGGACTCACTATCAAAGAAGCTAGGTCCAGCTGATGACCTAATTGATAGAGCAGTAAAAAAAACTGTATGTACAACCTTGTAGAAATGGACTCAGAGATCAAGATATGGACCTGGTTCAACCAGCCCTGCCAAGTTTACAGCGTATTGCCTTTGGCTCAGAAATCAGTACGTTTCAAGAACAGCTGAATGTGCACCAGTCTACATCACCATTTATTCCAGCTACCTTGATTCATCAGAAGACTATTGTGTCTGCTGATGGTGCTGATATTATTCACATTGCTGATGAGCCAGCTGATGAAGAACACAAGAAAGACCAGCTAGCTGTGGAGATAAGTCTTGATACATCCAAGTCACTGCATGCTGCTGTTAAAGAGATTCCTTTGGCTATTGAGTGGAAAGCTGAAGAGAATCCAGTTCTTCATGAAGCCCCTTTTCAACAGGAAGAGCCTTCTGATGCATCAACCTCTATTCCAACTTGTTGGTCCCAAGTGGTCAGATGAGGTCTAGAGGAAGGGGGGGGGGGGTGGTGAATAGACCTCTTAAAAATTTATCTTTTAAAATCTCTAACTTTTTCTGTCAGCAGACTAAGCTGATCAAGAATTGTAAGTAGACTAAGCTGATCTCGCACAAAGCTTTGACCAGCAGAGTTGACCACTCTTCTGATTTTACTTAGCTGATTTTATCAAAATCAAAGTTTCAAATTTACTAACTTGCAGCGGATTTATCTACTGTTTTTCACAAGTAGTTTTCTCAACTTAGAAAAGATTTTATCCCCAGTTTTTATAAACTCCTTTTAAAAACTTTTCAACAGTTAACTTATGTGTTTAAATATGCTCTTTTGAAATATGCTGAAAATAATGCAAGTAAAAACACACAGGATTTTTATAGTGGTTATATGGATAGAAATCCTTTAGTCCACTCTTCCAAGTCACTTAGATCTTGGGTTATACTATAAACACACAGTTTACAATATACAATGCTTGCGCCAAACAACAGATGAAATGGCCACAAGTGTGCAATAGGAAATCACAAAGAAAACCTATCCTCTTAAGTAATATCACTCACTAAGATGGATATCTACTTCTCACAACACTTTTCTCACAAAATCACTAAGATTTGTATGTATATTTGATTATCTATCTTTTCTGCTTCGTCAACAAATGACTCGGCTGATGAGTGTTCTGTTCTTGAGGTTGAGAGTTAGAAGAATTCTGCTTCGAATTTTAATCTCAGTTGGGTTGTATTTTTTTCTTCAACTCTTGAACTGAACTATTTATACTTGAGATTTGAAAATCTGCCCGTTGAGAGATCGACAGGTGTCCAAATCCTCGAGTACTGGTCCTTTCTGCAGAAACAGTTACCTGCGACTGATCACTGTACACTCTGCTGTACTTTCTGTCAGTCCGCATTAAATGCACGAAGCTGATACGAGGTTTCTCTTCAATCATTTGTCATAAATACCTTTCCTCTTTAGCATTTATTACTCCAAGTGCATTTATTACCGTTGCAATAACTTCTGATCTACTTCCACTCTGATGATCGAAATCACTCGTCTGATGTACACTCGGCTGATCCCAAACTGAACTAATCTGATTTGAGTCGACTGAAAATCCACCAGTCTGATTCCTTTCTTCAGCAACATATCAGTAGTCTTCTGGACCATATTTGACTCGTCTGAAGTAACTTCTTCCTTGGTCAAATATCTTCTAAGGTTTTAACTAAGCTTCCATACTTAGCTGATGACTTTTGGAAATCATCAAAACCTCCTTTTACTTCTAAGTCTTCATCTTCATCCAAAACAACTGCTGACTTCCATTCTTCACTGTTGGATTCAATGCAGATGTTAATTGATAATGCTATGAAGGAAGTGGAAAAGAGGAACCAGCTGATGTTGAAGCAAATGCAGGAGGCTACTGCAAAGATCGTGCAGGATGCCATAGAGAATTTTCCTCTACCACCAGACAATTCCCTAGCACTGACTCAGAGTATATTAAGTATGAATAGAAATATTGAAGACGTGAAGGTTGATGTAAGTCACCTCCACACTGCTCTTCAAAGGCATGAGTCGGACATTGCAGGAATTGTTAGAGTCATGAAAGAAGTTGGTGAAGCTGAGATAGAGAAAAATGTTGCACTTATGCAAGAGTTTACAGCCATCACCAACAAGTCTCAAGATGAAATGTCAATACTTCAGCTGAATGTTGACTATCTAAATGACCAAACTGGTGAAATGAAGACTACTCAACTTCAAATGAAAGCAACTCAACAACATCATACTGATCAACTCCGTGTTATGGATCAGAACATCAGAAAGCTATGTGCTGCTGTCAACGTCTCTCCTGATCAACTCAACCCTGTTGCTGATGACAAAAAGGGGGAAGAGGAATCAGCTAAGAAGAGTGTTGCCACTGCAACTGTTCAAGTACAAGACTAAAGAGCTGCTGCTGAAAAGCCAAGTGAAGATGAAGTACTTGAAGAGGAAGCTGATGATGAAGAAGCTGCTAAAGAAGAGCCCAAGGACGTAGCTAAAACTGACAAAGAGTTGGCTGCTTCCAAAGACTCTGCTGAAGAACAGCTAGATCCAGACAGAAAATACAAGAGATTAGAGGACATCAAAAAGAAGATCGAAGCTGCCTCTAAGAACTTGGAAGTATTTTCCAGTGGAGAAGAAGATGATGAAGATGAGTATTTTGAAGAAGAGGAAGAAGAGGAAGAAAATGAAGAAGCTGAAGACTAGACTAGAGTTTCTAGACTAGGCTTTTAAATTGCAAATTTGTATATCAGCTTACTTTATTTGTATTTTTCACTTAAGTCCATTTTTCTTGTAAACTAGTACTGTAACTTCAAAGATAATATTTATAAAAGTTCAAGTTTCCAACATATCATTTCTATCTCAGAAAGTTTTGAGGACTTAACTTTAGTTTTAGGTACAGGTACTTAGCTGAAGTTTTGTCATCATCAAAAAGGGGGAAATTGTTGGATGAAGATGATGACTTAGAAGTGAGGGAGGTTTTGATGATTTCCAAAAGTCATCGACTAATTATGGAAGTTTAGTTAAAACCTTAGAAGATATTTGACCAAGGAAGAAGTTACTTCAGTTGAGTCAAATATGGTCCAGAAGACTACTGATCTGTTGCTGAAGAAAGGAATCAGACGGGTGGATTTTCAGCAGACTCAAATCAGATAAGTTCAGTTTGGGATCAGCCGAGTGTACATCAGACGAGTGATTTCGATCAGCAGAGTGAAAGTGATCAGAAGTTATTGCAACGGTAATAAATGCACTTGGAGTAATAAATGTTAAAGAAGAAGGGTATTAAAGACAAATGATTGAAGAGAAACCTCGTATCCGCTTGGTGCATTAAATGCAAACTGACAGAAAGTACATCAGAGTGTACAGTGATCAGTCGCAGGTAGCCGTTTCTGCAGAAAGGACCAGTACTCGAGGATTTAGACACCTGTCGATCTCTCAACGGGCAGATTTTCAAACCTCAAGTATAAATAGTTCAGTTCAAGAGTTGGAGAAGGAGACACAACACATCTGAGAGCATTTTCGAAGCAGAATTCTTCAAAGTCTCAAACTCAAGAACAGAACACTCATCAGCCGAGTCATTTGTTGACAAAGGCAGAATAGAGAGAAAAGAATATACATATAAAATCTGAGTGATTTTGTGAGAAACGTGTTGTGAGAAGCTGTTATCCATCTTTGTGAGTGATAAAGCTTTGTAGTATAGGACTTCTTTGTGATTTCCTGTAACGAACTTGTGGCCAGTTCATTTATTGTTTGGCACAAGCAGAGTATATTTTAAACTGTGTGTTTGTAGTATGACCCAAGATCTAAGTGACTTGGAAGAGTGGACTAAAGGATTTTTATCCATAGAACCCCTATAAAAATTCTTTGTGTTTATACTTGCATTATTTCTTGCATATTTTCGAAGAGCATATTTAAACACTTAAGTTAACTGTTGAAAAGTTTTAAAAGGAGTTTGCAAAAACTGGGGGATAAAACCTTCTTAAGTTAAGAAAACTACTTGTGAAAAATACTAGATTAGTCATTTTAAAACTCTGATTTTCTTAAAATCAGCTAAGTAAAAATCAGAAGAGTGGTCAACTCTGCTGTTCAAAGCTTTGTGCGAGATCAGCTTAGTCTGCTTACGATTCTTGATCAGCTTAGTCTGCTGACAGAATAAGCTAGAGAATTTTAAAGATAAATTTTAAGAGGTCTATTCCCCCCCCCCCCCCCCTCTAAACCTCATCTGACCACTTGGGACCAATAAACAACCTGCACTACTTTGTTTAATGGCCAAAGATTTAGAATCATCTGATGATGAGGTAACTCCTGCTGAAAATGAGCTATTTAATTCATTTGAGCAAATGATGTTAATTAACTCAAGTATTGCTATTGCATTTGCAAAGCTTAAGGAAGAGATGACTATGCTAAAAGAGCAAAATACTTCACTGAAACTTCAGGTTGAAAAACCACAAGAATCAGCTGAGTATAAAAAGCTGGAGCAAGAGAATGAATCTCTGAAAGCTGAGTGTGAAGTTTACAAAGGGAAAATCATTGAATTAGAAAAGACAATATCTAATCATGATAAGTCGTCTGTTACATCAATGAACACATCTAATGAACAGAGAACACCTTTAGTAACTGAAAGTTTAGAACTGAACAAAACTGAAAAGTTTATATCTGCTGATAATAGTAATATTATCTTGTATGTTCAGACTGCTAAACCTGCTTCACAAGAAAAAGAGAAAAAAGGAGAATAAAACTCCTAAGGCTAAAAAGTGCAAAGAGCCCAAGACTGAAAAACAGATTGGTAAAACTAAACAGCAGAGTCCTAAGAAGTCTGCTGATAAGAGTAAAATCAATCAGACTAGTAAATCTAAGTCGTCTGTTAATGAGCAAGCTAAGAGCAAACCAAAGAAGCATAAGAATTATAAATATGAAAATGCTTGGTATGGAAATTAGTCATCATATTATGTGCAACCTGCATATCCACCATAATATCATGCACCTCAATTTCCATCTTACTATGCTACATACCCTGCTCATCATCCAATGCATGCTTACCCTGCTTATCATGCATCATATCCTACTTATGAGCCATACTCACATCATAATGATTATCACAATAACATGTCTGCTGAAAATTATGATGATAACAGAGTACCTCATGCTCCTGCAAATACTCCAAAGCCTAAGAAGCTTAAGACTTCAAAATCTTGGGTTGTCAAAGGTGATACTAATCCGCAAGGACCCTCTCAATAAAGGGTACCTAAAACAATTTTATTTTGCTCTTTTCAGCAGAGTCATCTCTTCATTAAGCTTGGCCAATGCACAAACAATATTTGAATTTGTAATTTAGCATTTATTCAAACGATTCAAATAGTGCATTTCATTAGTAAGTAGAAGTTACCTCAATTTTCAGAATCATCAGATTCTATGACAGTTAACCAAAGGGTTTCAGGTACTTCTTCAAATTCTTTATGAGACTACTTGCGGTCTGAATAAGATGTGCAGGAGTTTATTAGCTTTGCTGCATCAGCTAACTTTGTTTTGCTCTTACTTAGCTTACACTCCTTTTTGGAACGCTTTTCCTTTTCAGCAAACTTCTCTGATGATAAGTGTGGATGATCTTTGATCAAGAGTCCATACTCCTCTTCATTGTTGTCTCTAAGTTTTGCTTTGGAGGAATCCCTATTTTCCTGAAAATGATCAGAAGAAGATGAAGTAGCATTTTTATATTTTAATTTCATTTTCTTCTTGTAGAACTTCTCAAAATCATTCAGCAGCAGGGTAACGTCGTCAGCAGTGTAGACTTTTTCTGAACTCAGCAGAGTCTTCTGTTTTGACTTGTCTGCTGATTTTCTTGACTTGTCTGACGCCATTAGAGCAGCAGTAGGGTCTGAACTGGTTGACACTTCTAATCCCATTCTTGGCATTTGATACTCATACGCTTTGAGGGAGCAGAACAGTTCGGAAAGAGAAATCTTCTCTAAATCCCTTAATTCTTCCATGGCTGTCACGTTCATGTTGAATTTGGGTGGCAAGGCCTTGAGAACCTTTGTGGTGATCCCCTTGTCTGAAAACTTTTTACCAAGCCTTAGAACTTCGTTCAGAGTTTTGGTAAATCTGGTGATTTAACCGAAATTCGTCTTAGGTTTAATCTCAGTAAATTATTAAGAGAACAATTTTATATTTTAGGGGTTTGGTTAAAGTACTCAGGATGGTGCAATTCAAGAATAGTATGAAATATTATAATCACGTAAAACCAGTATAAGAGAGGAGAAATAGTTGTAGTAATATTGATAGATTAAAATCCGGGATCCTCAATACAATGTAAGATTCGCTATTTATAATATTCTCTCCGTCCTAACAGAACTAGGAGTCCTATTTAGTCTTGGAATCCTATAAGGCCTAGGAGTACCGCATGGCCCATTAAGTCCCTTAAAACGGACAGTAGGTCGATCAGAGTAGGTCGACAAGATACGCACCCAGCTGGTCGAGTCGATCTCACAGTTTTAAAATAGGTCGGATCGATCTTTAGTCTGCTCGGATATTCCTAGCTGGTTAGATGTGCAAAATAGCCCTCATCAGTACTCCCTCACTTCTCGAGCGTAATCGTAGCTGAAGCTCGTAGAAGTAGAAGTAGCAGTTACCTTGACTTTTTCATCGTTCATGAAATACGCCTCGTTAAAAACCTAGTTCGGAAAAACCCTTTCGGGATAAAAACCGAACGAGGAAAAAAGAGTGCATATCCGTTTGAACCGTCTACGTACAGACATGTATTTTGGTTAACGTGTGTCAGACAACAGTTGGGTCTTTTCATTACTTTGATTGGCGGGAATATGAAGAGACGCGAAGGGCTGAATCCGTCTTTTCACCGCCCATATATATAATCGAAATTTGCGGGATATTTTACTTTTACCCCAAATATTTAATCCTTCCAGCAGTAAAAGCTTAAGTCGATAATCTTATCATTTTCTTATTTTCTCGAGCGCATTATTTCAAAAGACTATGGCTTCGACCTCGCAAAATCCCCATCCCTCAACTAAGAATGTAGAAGAACAGCTTCCACCTAATATCTCTAATCCTGATATTCCTTCATCTGATGAGGAAGGAGCAGACAATTCTCAAGTGGAGGAGATCAGAGATTATACTGAAAAAGAAGTTGATAGTTTGGTAGTGGAGATTATTCCAGAGGAAGAGATGGTGTCGAAAGCATCCAAGAAATCCAAAACGTCTCAACCTCAAATTTCTGCTCCTGTGGAATTCTTTCCTTCTCGATGGAAAGAAGAGGACCTACCGTCTTTGAAAAAGGAATACGGCCGCTATTTCCCGTCGGATTTTGAGATCATTATTCCTTCTTCCGAGGAGAGAGTCAACAC
The DNA here is from genome assembly GCA_034814905.1 of Penstemon davidsonii. NCBI lineage: Eukaryota > Viridiplantae > Streptophyta > Magnoliopsida > Lamiales > Plantaginaceae > Penstemon > Penstemon davidsonii. Next base: position 58,093 of record JAYDYQ010001253.1, on the reverse strand, counting down.
TCCTCCCGCCAACTGTCGAGCTTTCTATACTTCCCATTTTGAGCATGGGCTCCGTTTTCCACTCTCTTCAATTCTTCGTCAATTCTTGGAGACCTTCATTGTCTCACTGACTCAGCTTGTTCCGAACGCCATAGCATTTATTATGGCATTCTCTGTTTTGATGGTCGCGCGAGGTCTGCAGCCTTCGTTCCGTAATTTTCTCCACTTTTTTCGACTTTCCGTATCGACTTCCTCCAATAGAGGTTATTACTATGTTAGTCAGAGACCTGGATATGCAGTTCTAGAAAATGCCATTTCGAGCAACAGCACGGAGTGGAAATCAAATTTCTTCTTTGTTAAGGCTCCAACCGTGCATATTCTTGAGAACGGAGAGACTGAGGAGTTTACATATGATTGGGGATACGACGATTCTTGGGTATACGGTGGTCGAAAGGTAATTGGTGAGATGTCCCCTGACGACCAATTTTCAACTATCTTGATTGAGGAGATGAGATCAGATAAATATCAATCAGCTTATTTGATCGGAGAGATTTTCCTTCGAAAGGCTGGATTGAGTTCTTTGGATTTCCCTATCCCCTCGGACGATCGACCTTTATGTAAGATTTTTTGCTAGTAATAAATTTATAAAAAGATATATAATCCAGTTGCTCATTAATGTTTATTGACTTCATGCTGTAGCTTCCATGGTCGAAAACTGCCGTTTTTCCGTGGTCGGAAAATCTGTTCTTTCGAACTCGAAAAAGTCCTGGGGTAAAGTCCCCATAGAGCAAAAGGAATCTAGAAAAAGGAGAAGGAATCAATTCCAAGATCTGGAGGACATTGAGGAGGAGTCGTCCGAGAATGCAGATCCTATCCGAGTAGCTCCTCCTCTCTCTGGTCTAACTTCTTCAGACATACCGGCTTCAAGCTCTCGTCCAGGTCGCGGTTATCCTCCCAAAACTTTTAGGGAGAAATATGGTATTCTGGGTAGTAAATATTGGCCCGAACGTAATCCTACTGGCCCTGAAGCCAAAAGAAGAACTCAATATTTTGACAAAGGAGGAGAGTACTTCACTCACGTTGGAGACACTAGCCATCAAGCTTCTTTGGTAGATATGATTGAGAGTCATCTTCAAGGAAAACGGGCGGCAGGTTATTCCGAGAAGGATACATTGGCGTCGGACGATAAGGAGAACGTGGTCGATAAATCCATTCGAGTTCTCCTTTCCTCGACCTTTGTTCGAGACGTGGAGAGGACTGTTAGGAAAAAACCCCTCGAACAGCTAGCGAGGGCAGCTCATGCTCATGAAGTGGTAATCATTATTTTACTCCTTCTGTTCTTTTAATAGTCCTCAATATTCTTCTTGGTCTTTATTCAGACAAATTTTCCTTGCCATAGGCCGGTAATGCCTTGGTGTCCGCGCTATATGATATGGCGTTGCATAGAGATCAATGCAAATATGTTGAAGAAGGCAACAACATTTTAATCGCCAGGGTTAAGGAGCTCGAAGATCAACTTGCTCAAGTCGGTAATTCTCGAGCTTCCACTGAGACTCAATCTGTTCCTCCTACCAATGAGAACTTGGAAACTGACAATCCGCATATTATTGGTATGATGACGGATGCTAGTCGATATCAGGCCCAGGTCGACCAGTTAACTCGAGAAATGGATGAGCAGCGAGTTTCGCACGCCACTGTAGTTAGCAAACTGGAGTCGGAGATTGCCTCGCTTCGATCTCAACTCGCGGCAAAAGAGGATGGTTCTTCGGATCTAGATAAGATCATCGATGATCACCGATCGTCCGACGTCGAACCCATCGTCCGAGAGTTTCTCGATTCCCCTGTGCATACTGCCATAATTCATCAGAAGATTGGAAGCTTGCTCTTGAGCTCGTTCTATAAAGGCGTCGATCAATTGATCGAGTCTGGTCTGATCCCTGACAGGCGCGATGAATATCGCCAGATTATGGCTATTGAAAAAGATCGAAGACTTCAAGACTATCCAGCTGATTGCTTGCCTTCCGTCGTGTATAACAATCACCCTCTAGCTCACTTAGTCGATGAGTACGGAACTCCATTTTCCGTGCCAGCCCCTGATTTGGAGCTAACAAAGGATATCCTGGAAGATCAAGCAAGCGAAGAGGGAGACGACGATGATGAAGAGAATGTTGAAGGAGATCAAGTCGACGAAAAGAATGACGAAGAAAAGGAAGGATCGTCCCCAAAGGAAACTAACTCCCCCATTTAGGATGTTTTAATTATTTTCTTTCATTTTGTTGTAAGTTTAGGTCTTTCGTGTATCAAATCTCGTAGAATATGTAAAATTCCTTTTATGATATATATATGATTTTAACTCAGATATACTTCGTCGTTTTGACTATCATAGTATTCATTTGATGATCCGCTTTTGCCTTATATTTGAATCTTTACTGTGCGCGCCAAGGTCCGAGGACATAATTGTCATTTCCTTAGCTATATATAAAGGTAAATCTTTTGGGGTTTTACCGCGCGTCCCTACTTAGTAATATAAAATATTCTTGCTGTTGATCGGAGCTCTTAGTTCGATATTTCAAAGGAATTCCTGATTTTCTGACCATGAGTTCCAACCTTTTTTCTGGAGCTGCCAAACGATCTCAACGGGGTCTGTCTCGTCGAGATACTCCGAGGAAGAAATCCCGAACCGATGGTTCACATCAATCGTCTTCCCAGGGAGGAGCTTCCTCTCGGGAAACTATTCCTCGATCTGATCCGAATTTATCCTTGTCAAGTGGAAACCCAAAAGAAATGAAGAATATCCCTTCAACAAGGGAAACCACGAATTCTTCGATGGGATTTTCAAGTGCCCCTATCCGCAGTCCAATTGTCGATCCGAAAGTGCTGGAGGCTTACCAGAATGAGGGTTCTCGCTCTACTTCTCCTCCTCTCGTAGAGCAAACATTAAATGAGGAGTCACGAACTGTTTCTCCTCCTCCAGTCGTCCATACGACGAACGAGGAGACTCAAGCTATTTATCCTGCTCTCGTGGAACCAATAATGAATGATGATTCTCGAGCCGCTTCTACTCTTCCAGATGATCGATCAGTAAATGAACTTTCCCCTTTTGGTCGAGATGCAACAAACCAATCTATAAGTCAAGAAGGTTGCGCACAGGTCGTGACTACTGCTCCCAATTCCAAGACTGATCCAATACTGCAATTAAGGGGTTCTGTGGAAGACATCCCTGAGTCTTTCTTTGCCCCTCCGCATTCTCAGGTCGTTGTTTCGACTTCTCAACATACTCAAGTCGTCTCTCCTGCCCATATTTCTCAAGGTGTGTCGAAAACTGGGTCTGGTCCCAGTCGTTCTGGTTTTAAAAATATCTCTGACGACCCGTCACTTTTAGACGAACGTCCATTCAAGGAGCAGGTCGAAGAGATAACTGAGTTCGATATGAGCCGATCAGGTGGGGTTTCGATTGATGCCTGTATTCCAACCTCCCTTGAGCCTGATGGGGTTTCTTGGAATTTGGGAATGGGTACAATTTTGCCCAAGGAGCTTGAGAAATTGAAGAACCACTCTTCCTTGCAGCTTGTCCAGTCCATTTTCAAACGTTTGGAAATGGTAAGTGTATTTTGTTGTTGTCAAAAGAGATCTAGGCGTTTTAAGTTTCTCACCCATATTTCTCAAAATAGGCTAAGCATGAAGCTCTTCAGCTCGGGATACAAAATGATGAATCTTACTTTGATCGAGAAGAATCTCTCGAACGGCTAAATACAATTACTGCTGCTCATCAATTGCTGTCGGTTGAGTTCGAGCATCTCCGAGCTACAACTGAAAGGCTCATTAAAGAGAAGGAAAAACTTGCTCGAGTAAATAGCAGTTTGGAGTCTGATAGAGAGCAGCTTGCGATGGAGAGAGAAGATCTTCTTCAATTGAAAGATCGAGAGTTTGATAGGGGTTTTTCTCTTGGATATAAGCAGCGAGCCCAAGAAATGATGACCTATCTTGGTTATCCGACCATTCCCGATCATGATCACGAGCAGTAGACAAGGATCTTATCTCTCTCTTCTTTGTTGTTTTTTTTTTTTTTTTTTTTTTTTTTGTTAAAACATGGAATGTAAATATACATTTTGCCTGATGAATAGAAGATCATGTTTTGTTGTTCGATTTCTGCGTTTTTTCGATTTGCCTGCCAATAAATAATTTCCTTCAATATTTCCGGAAGACGAGGCGTCAACTGGGTAGGTGTGCCGTAACTGTAGGGACGGTTCGTATGCTTTGTCCGTTGAAGGATTAATTCCCTGTAGTATAAATAACTTATTGGAGAAGAAATAAAAGAGTGAAATAATATGCCTCCTATAAACTTTTCAATTTGGCTTTTATGGCATGTAGACCATGGTGGAGATATCAAACCAAAAAGTTTTTTGGAGAAGCGAGAGCTGGTTAGTTCATTAAAAATGGTGGTGAACCCTGGGGAAGGTAAGGTTTTGCGTCCATGCATGCTCGAAAACTTGCCTCCAAGGCATGGAGAACGAACCTGTCTCAATTGTATGACAGCAAGGTTCTCTAGTATCTGAACCATTCCTTTCTCAGTGTGCTTTAGCTTGATACCGTGATCGACCCTAGATGCAGCTGGCTTCCTGATTGCCATGTGGCCCGTTTGGAGGTCGTTAATTCACCAGCATCAGCAAATATACGCACTTCTGCATGTTCCTCGTTTATATGCAGTGGTAGTAGTCTGAGAATAAGGAGTAGGTCGAATTGAAGGAGCAGATCAATCCGAGGAGTAGCAAATTAGGACTAGTATTTGGAATAATTATAATTAGACTCTTAAGATAAATGTAGATTTTTCTGATGATATGGCTGTATCCGTGAAATGTAACGATCCTCCTAAAGATCTGAATAAAATCAATTATTCTTGTACTTTCAGTTCGATAACAATGATTGATCATATTTCCGCTGCTGAGAACCATCCTAATAATGCTTTAAATCTGGACCGTTGATAGGGCCTTAATGTAACACCATTGGATCCTTTATCCCCTGCCTATAAAAAGGTCACTCCTTTCCTCTCCATTCCTCAGAAGATGAAGTCGTTCAAGATGAATATGTATTGTTATAAGTATCATCGACCACCAAATTTGTCAATTTATCTACCTAGGAGTTCATGACTTGGTATGGGAGGAATTGGAAAGATGAGATCTCCATCTTAAGCGGTGACGGTCGGGCAAATCTCACAACTGGGGATTAGTTGACCATATACCACGCCGTATGATAGAGGTCGAGAGTGGAGGAAAGCAGGATTCTATGCTTATCGAAATCAACTTGTTTCTAACAGGTTGGTGATGTCATGCATGAGACCCTTCTGATCCCTACTTTAATTGGCGAAGAAGAAGCATCAACTTCTTCAAGGTGGTCGAATCATGATAGCATGCGGCTTTGCTCGCCCGACGACACCTGCCGATCTGTAGAAGAAGCCTGAACTTTAGGTTCTCGTCACTGTTCTCAAAGTAGAAGGAAAGATGATCGTTCCGAGGAAGCTCTGAAGCGTTTTGAAACCAAATTCTTTCCTTTGATATTTTGTAGTTGTAATTGCTTAGTGCGTTGATCGATGATTTCCGTTCAGATAGGACTCTTGGATATGTAATATTGCTTTTGCTATATAATATTCTTCGTAGTGTATCTATCGATCTAATATATGACTTTTGTTTTGACCGACTCAAGAACGTATTTACTTCCAATCCTGTATTTAAGGCTTGCAGTTATGACTTTGTAACGTAATTCCCGATGTGGCGTCATTGCCGTTGATTAGATGCGAGTTTCACCGTTGGATTTTAATCCTCCCTGTCTATAAAAGGAATCTTTATCTTCCTTCTAGTTACCATTTAAACAAATGTACTTCCTCTTTGTTCAAAATGGCGGTCGTCCGCCTAATTCGAAAATCAAACAAAACACTTATTACATCGACTCGGTATGGGTGGAATCGGAAAATGGGGATTTCTCAAAAACCATGAAATCTCCGACCCTTAATAAGGGGAATAGATTGGAATGCCTATCCTCAACCGACCAACCTATGTAAATAGGTAAAGGTCGGTGTTGTGGGGTTCCGATCTATTAGTTACGCGGTTGGTGGAAAGCTGGTCAGTTCATTAAAACGAGAATGTATGACCAAAAAATGCTGACCACCATCGACCGTTGTAACATTATGATCTCTCAAAGCTCTCTCTGATTCCAAAGCTTTGTGGCCGCGAGCACGACTGGAGAGCTGGTGGCAAGAATTCTGAGAGAAATACAGAGATAAATCAAGCTGAAGTCCTTTTGTTAGCTCCTTACCTTATCATATAATAGAATTTGCTGTTGATGTAGCTAGGGCAGTTTATGTATCTTTCCGATGTATATTTCTATCAGTGATAATATAATTTTATACATTATATCAGCTGTTTGTTTGCGTAAATCGTTAGTTATGAGATCGATGAGTTTATACCGACCCAATCGCTTTTACTCAAAGATATATTACACTTAGGTTTTATACCAACTGTGGTTTTAACCTTTGTAGATCGTTCATGTCGGAGATCGATGAGTTTATACCGACCCAATCGGTGTTACTCAAAGATTTATTATACTTAGGTTTTATACCAACTGTGGTTTTAACCTTTGTAGATCGTTCGTGTAGGAGATCGATGAGTTTATACCGACCCAATCGGTGTTACTCAAAGATTTATTATACTTAGGTTTTATACCAACTGTGGTTTTAACCTTTGTAGATCGTTCGTGTAGGAGATCGATGAGTTTATACCGACCCAATCGGTGTTACTCAAAGATTTATTATACTTAGGTTTTATACCAACTATTGGTTTTAACCTTGGTAGATCGTTTCCTGACAAAAGTCTTTTTCAATGCGATTATGGGGAAATAAGCAAAAGCTTTTATTATAGTTGTGGAAAAAATTTAATACATAAAAGGAAATAACAAAACACCCAAAATTATAGAATCCTAGCTAATTACTAAACCTTCTTATCTTTAGATTTAACGACCATAATATCTTCTGAGATTTACTGCATTCCAAGTTCGAGGAAGCAAAGTTCCATCCATATGAGCTATCTTGTACGATCCCTTTTTTCCGACCGCAATCACCACGTAGGGACCTTCCCAATTTTGCTGTAACTTTCCCACGTGTTTGGAAACTTCAACTTTTTTAAGTACCAAATCACCTTCTTTGAATGATCGTATCCTCACCTTTTGATTGTAGGCTTTTTCCATGCTGGATTTAGCCGCTTCTAAACGCAGACTGGCTTTTTCCCTCAAGGTTTCACTCAAATCGATGTCATCCATTCTAAGTTGATCATTCGATTCCTCCTCGTAGAGCTCAATTCTTGGGCTCGGGACTAGCGCCTCTACTGGGATAACTGCCTCCGACCCATAGACTAGGCTAAACGGTGTTTCACCCGTTGAGGCTTTTACTGTAGTTCTGTTGGCCCAAATGACGCCTGGCAGTTCGTCCAACCATTTCCCTTTGGCGTCGTCCAGTCTTTTCTCGAGTGATTTGACAATCTCTCGATTTGCCACTTCAGTTTGTCCATTAGCTCTAGGATGTCCGACAGACGTGAAGTTTTGCTGTATTCCAAGCTTCGAGCACCATTCTTGAACTTGTTTTCCAGCAAATTGGGTTCCATTGTCAGAAATCAAAATTCTTGGGATTCCAAAACGACAAACTATATTTTTCCAGAGAAAGTTTATAATTTGGAACTGTGTTATCCGAGCTAAAGCTATGCATTCAATCCACTTGCTGAAATATTCGACAGCGACCAAAACATAACTCTTCTTCGATCTGGCCATTGGGAACGGTCCCACTATATCGATTCCCCATTGATCAAAAGGCCAACAGATCGGAATTGGGTGTATCGTCTCAGCTGGTTGGTGTATTATATTTGAATGTACCTGACAGTAATGACAGTGTTTAACGTAGTCTTGTGCGTCGGCGTACATCGTTGGCCAATAGTAACCTGTTCTCAAGCATTTGAGTGTAAGTGCTCGAGCGCCACTGTGATTCCCAGCTTCTCCCTCATGTATGCTTCGAAGGATGCTTTCGGAATTGTGCTCGGGAATGCATTTTAGCAGAATTCCCGAGACGGATCGTTTGTAAAGTTTTCCTTCTAACATCGCATATCTTGGTGCTCGATACCTTATCCTCCTGGCTTCATTTTTACAGCTAGGGAGTGATCCGTCTTTCAAATAGGCGATTAATGGAGTCATCCAACTGTCTGCTGCCAAGTCAATTTCCATTACTTCAACAACAGGGATAGTGTCGAGGTCGATCGCGGGTGTTTTGGAGATCAGCCAGGTGATTACCCTTTTAGATTTACCATCCCTTGTACCTGTAAATCTAGATAGTTGATCAGCCCATCGATTTTCTTCTCGTGGGATATTTTGGATATCAAATTTATCAAATTTCCCAGTTAATTCTTTTACTTTCTCCAAATATTTTATCATGTTGAATTCTTTTGCTTCGTACATTCCACTAATTTGTCTCTGAATTAGTTCAGAATCTGTCAAGACATTCAAAATCTTTATATCGGCCTTTATAGCCATTTCCAATCCAGCGATCAGAGCTTCATATTCTGCTTCGTTATTGGTTACCACGAAGTCTAAAGTGATGGCATAATTCATATCTTCGCCGTTTGGCCCTTGGAAATTAATTCCTGCACCTCCCCCATCTCTGCTTGATGCGCCATCGACATGCATAAGCCATGGTAGGTCATTGACGATCATAATACTGTTATCGCTTGTCGATGTTGCTGCGGAGCTTGTCTCCGACAGACTTGGAGTTTCAAGGAGGAAATCAGCAAGTATCTGAGCTTTGATTGCAGTTCGTGGTCGATATTCGATCTCGTACTGTCCCAATTCTACAGCCCATTTGATTAACCTTCCCGAGGCCTCTGGCTTCGATAAAACTTGCCTCAAAGGTTGATTGGTAAGCACGATGATCTTGTATGTTTGAAAGTATGGCCGCAACCTACGCGCTGACGTTACCAAAGCCAGAGCGAATTTTTCAATTGTCAAATAATTCTTTTCCGCTCCTTGCAATAATTTACTCAAATAATAAACAGGCTTGTGTTCCGAGCCGTCAATTTTCACCATAACCGAGCTCACTGCAGCCTCGAAAATAGCGATGTATATATATAGAGGCTGTCCCTCCGTAGGTTTGGCGAGCAGGGGAGGCGAGGTCAAATATTCTTTCAGCTGCTCGAATGCATGATCACAAGCCTCGGTCCATTCAAAGGTCTTAGCTTTTCTCAAAGTTTGAAAAAATGGTAGACTTTTATCTGCGGACCTGGATATGAATCTATTAAGGGCAACAATCTTTCCGACCAGACTTTGCACCTGAGTAATATTTCTAGGAGGTTTCATTTCAGTAATAGCACGTATCTTCTCTGGATTTGCTTCGATGCCTCTCTCATGGACCAGGTATCCTAAGAATTTTCCAGACCTTACCCCAAATGTACATTTTAAGGGGTTGAGCTTCATTCCATATTTCCTCAAGATTTTGAAGCAACGATCAAGGTGTTTAATGTGATCTTCTTCACTCATGCTTTTTACCAGCATGTCATCGACATATACTTCCATTATTTCTCCGATCAACTCTTTAAACATCAGGTTGACCAACCGTTGATAGGTTGCTCCAGCATTTCTTAATCCGATTGGCATCACTATGAAACAATAGACGCCTTGTTCGGTAATGAATGCAGTCTTTTCTTGATCTCTTTCATCCATGAAAATCTGATAGAAACCTTGGAATGCATCCATCATACTAAAGATTGCAAAGCCTGCTGTTGAGTCGACCAATAGGTCGATCCTTGGGAGAGGATAAGGATCTCTTGGACACAATTTATTCAAGTCTGTAAAATCGTTGCACATTCGCCACTTATTATCCTTCTTGTCACCCTTCGAGACAACTACGACATTACACAGCCATTCAGTAAAGTGTATTTCTCTAATCTGCTTAGACAATAACAACCTTTCGACCTCCGCTTTTATTATTTTGTCCTTGACGGGACCATGATTCCTTTTCTTTTGTCTGACCGGTTTTGCGCTCGGATCTATCTTCAAAGAGTGGGTTATTATTCTTGGGTCGATCCCCACTATGTCCTCCGAGCTGCAGGCGAAAACATCTACATTTTCTCTTAAAAAATTGATCAACATAATTTCTCCCTGTGGAGACAGTTCAGTTTCGATCCTGGTGATTTTTGTTGGATCATTCTCGATCAACTTGACCTCTTTATTCTCTGGTGCACGTAGGGTCAGATCTATGGGCTCTTTTCCTTTTTTATCGATCCGATCCGTGCTAGGCAACTCAGGCTCATGAGATCTCTCCGTTGAGGATCCTACTGTTTTTCTTTTTGACGGTGTTAGAGGATCGACATTCCTTTTTAAAGACAATGTCGTGTTGTAACAATCCCAGGCCATGCAGTGGTCGTTGACGATTTCGCCGACCCCAGAGACTGTAGGAAATTTTATTTTTTGGTGATTGGTTGACACAACTGCTCGAAATTGGTTTAATGCCGGTCTTCCCAAAATGGCATTATAGGCGAAAGGTGCTTCAACCACTAAGAATTTTATCATTTTGACCACTCGATGAGGTTTGTTCCCAAGAGTTACACTCAAATTTATAGTTCCGGCTGGAACTATTTCTGATCCTCCAAATCCTACCAGTGGCGTAGCTACTTTTTGGAGAGTTATTTTTCCCAGGTTCATCTGGTTCAGCAATTCGATGGCTATTATGTTAGCCGAGCTTCCGTTGTCGATCAGAATTCTCTTGACATTGAAATCGGCAATTTTTAGTGAGACCACCATGGGAAAATCGGGGTGGTCTTCGTTATTATCCCAATTCAGGTTTCTGGGGACTTCGCTCTCATCGAATTTAATTATCTGTTGGTTGGAGTTTTTACTCTCGAGCGCCCATACCTCTTTAGGGGTCATAATCCCCTTTTCTAGAGATCGTGCGACCTTTCGTCTGGCATTCCGACAATCCCCCCCCCCCCCCTGCCGCTAGTCCACCAGAGATCACATGTATTGTACCATTGAGGTCATCATCGATTTCATTTCTTCGGGGAGCATGATTACTGGGAGATCTATCACGAGGACTTCTATTTTCCTCTCTCCTTCTAGGACTTCTTGTCCTTTGTCTTCTCCGATCTGCCCTGTCTACGAATTCATTCAATCTACCCTGTTGAATCAATTTTTTGATTTCTTGTTTCAGGTGATAACAGTCCTCGGTCCTATGACCGTGAGCTCGATGGTACCTACAATATAAATCGTAGTTCTTTGCCCCAGGTTTGGCTTGTGTGATTCTTTTTGCTGGGGGGATTAAATTATTTCTTTCCAGTATCACCAGGATGTCTTCTCTTGGGGCATTTAGTTTTGTGAACTCCACATAACTGATTCGATCTCTTATATTCCTTTCTGGAGATCGAGGCCTGAGGTAGACATTGGGTCTTTTCTCAGGGTTATTCCCGTTATGTTCTAATCTATGGAATACGTTTCCTCTTCGCGAAAACCGATCGTCATCCATGACTTTCTGGATTGAGGGTTTTTCAGGTTTTTTGGGTCCCGAAACGGACGCTTTCTTATTTTTATCTTTGAAAGAGTTCATCTCTTCCTGGGTCATATATTTGGAGGCTAAAGTCATGATTTCAGTGAAGGTTCTAGGCTGTTTCCGACTTAATGCGTTACCAAACTGCCTATTCTTGGTTAGATCGAACAGAATAGATATAATATAATCAATATTTGGAGAATCGATCTTCAGTAGTTCTACATTGAACCTTGCTAACCAAGCTCTTAAAGATTCTCCATCTTGTTGGACTATAGTTCCCAAATAACTCATGGGAAGCTTTTGTCTTTTCTGACTAGCAAATTGTTGTTCCAGCTTGTTGCATAATTCTCTAAAACTGAAGATTGAATTGGGTGGTTGTTTTCCGAACCAATCCAGTGCCAACCCCTCGAACGTTGTGATCATCAGCTTGGCCGTATACTCTGCTGAATGAGCATACAAGCTCATTATATTTGTAAAACTAAAGATATAGTCGGTCGGATCACTGGTTCCGTCATATCTGGGGAGCCGAGCAGGTAAGGATCCAGAAGCATGTGCTTCCCTAATTTCTAAGCAGAAAGGGGAACAAGCAGCTATACTATCCTGTATTTCTCGGGAACGAGGCCAAGGTTGTTGCAAAGTCAAAAGCCTTTGTTCCACTCGTTCCTCGACCATCCTCTCTAATTCTCTTTCAAAGACTCTTCTATGTGTTTGTCGATTGACAACTGGGGGTTCGTCCATGTCGTCGATCGGTATAACAGTGTGTTCTTTGGACAGGCGAGGTTCAGGTCGAGCATTAGCTCTTGCCTGATTAGTTCTTCGACCAAGGTTCCTTCCTGCTACGTTTGGTGGGGAGATTTGAGATCGTTGATCCGCGTCCGGACTTTCTGCTTGAGTTGATTGATGGTCTTTATTTTCCCGAGGTTCCCTGACGTTGTTAACCCCTCTTGAAGGACGAACAGCCGCCCTTACTGGTTCCGCAACTGCCGAAGTCGGTAGAATTTGATGAAAAAACGAACTTAAAAGCTGAGCAATTTGTAGTATTTTTTCCTGGTCAGCGAAAAGCGGGGGAGCCGGGACGGATCGAATGGGTTAGTTGGGGGCCTGACTCACGCTAGGAGTTCGTTGTCCTCCCTGGTTTTGATTGTTGTTAGCGTTTGCTGCAATATGTTCCTCCACAGGGTCTAAATTTTGGTGATTTGCGGGAGGCTGCGTATTATTAGCGCTGACCCTTTGGGAATTCTCAGGCAGGCTATCCGCAGCACGAGAAGGTCTAGAATTTGTGCTTCTTCCTGCGTTACGCATGCTTTTTCTTGGATTGGCCATATTCGATCGAGCAATTAACCTTGCCCCACGGTGGGCGCCAACTGATTTAACCTGAATTCGTCTTAGGTTTAATCTCAGTAAATTATTAAGAGAACAATTTTATATTTTAGGGGTTTGGTTAAAGTACTCAGGATGGTGCAATTCAAGAATAGTATGGAATATTATAATCACGTAAAACCAGTATAAGAGAGGAGAAATAGTTGTAGTATTATTGATAGATTAAAATCCGGGATCCTCAATACAATGTAAGATTCGCTATTTATAATATTCTCTCCGTCCTAACAGAACTAGGAGTCCTATTTAGTCTTGGAATCCTATAAGGCCTAGGAGTACCGCATGGCCCATTAAGTCTCTTAAAACGGACAGTAGGTCGATCGGAGTAGGTCGACAAGATGCGCACCCAGCTGGTCGTGTCGATCTCACAGCTTTAAAATAGGTCGGATCGATCTTTAGTCTGCTCGGATATTCCTAGCTGGTTAGATGTGCAAAATAGCCCTCATCATCTGGTATCCATTTGATCAATCGTTTCACCAGACTTCATTTTGAAATTTTCAAACTCCTCAAGAGCTACACTGAGCTTGTGTTCTTTGATAGCGTCGTTTCCTTCGCTTAGCTCGCAGACTTTATCCCACATCTCTTTGGCAGTTTTGAAATGCTTGGTCTTCTGGAATCTATCTTCGTCTAAAGCTTTCTACATGATGAACTTGGCCCTTTTATCAAGGTTTACTAACTTGACTTCCTTGGGTGTCAGCTCATCCAGCTCTTTGTCAACTATCTGATCTGGTTGGTCAGCAACCTTCACAGTCTTCTGGAATCTGAATGGTCCTTTTGTAATACATGTAAACATTTTGTCGTCGTAAGCAGCAAGAAGGATTTCCATTCTGATTTTCCAGCTTTCAAAGTCCATAAGGCCAATGTGAGGAACATGGCTTATGACATCCATTTCTCAAAAAGTTTTTGATTTTCAAAATATGCCTCTTTTTGAAAAAATTTGGAAAACACACCTTGGATCAAATTCGTTGATCAGGCAACTGATTCAAATGAACCACCTGCTCTGATACCACTTGTTGGTCCCAAAAGTGGTCAATGAGGTCTAGAGGGAGGGGGGGGTGAATAGACCTCTGAAACTTAAAAAAACTTTTTCTCTAACTTTTCAAATTAGCAGACTAGGCTGATCGAACTCGTGAACCTACTAAGTTGATCGCGCACAAAGCTTGAACAGCTGAGTTGACCACTAGTCTGATTTTACTCGTCTGTTTCAAATCAGATCAGAGTTTCAAAACTTGTATGCAGCGGATTTATCAAGTATGTTTTTCAAACAAGTTTATCTTTCAAAGTTTTCTCACACAAAAGATTTTATCCCCAGTTTTTACAACTCCTTTTAAAATCTTTTGGTTCAGTTCGTATGTTTGATCCGACGTTTCTCTTCAATCATTTATCTTTAATACCCTTTCCTTACAACATGTATTACTTCAGGTGCATTTATTACCGTTGCAATAACTTCTGATCACTTCCACTCTGCTGATCGAATCCACTAGTCTGATGAACACTTTGCTGATCCAAATCGAACTCATCTGATTTGAGTCTGCTGAAAATCCACCAGTCTGATTCTGAATGCAGCAACAGATCAATAGTCTTCTGGACCATAAATTTGACCCTTCTGGTTTGTCTTCTTCCTTGGTCAAATAATTTAAAAGGTTTGAACTAAGCTTCCAATACTTAGCTGATGACTTTGGGAAATCATCAAAACCTCCATTCACTTCTAAGTCTTCATCTTCATCCAACAATTTTCCCCTTTTTGATGATGACAAAACTTCAGCTAAGTACCTGAACCTAAAACTAAAGTTAAGTCCTAAAAAATTTCTGAGATAAAAATAGTATGTTGGAAACTTGAACTTTTATAGATTATCATTGAAAGTTTACAGTGCAAGTTTACAAAGAAAGGACTTAAAGTGAAATTTTACAATGAAGTGAGCTGATATAAACATTTACAAAATAAGAACCTAGTCTAGAAAATCTAGTCTAGTCTTCAGCTTCTTCATCTTCTTCAACTTCATCTTCTTCTTCTTCTTCTTCTTCTCCACTGGAGAAAACTTCAACCAAATTTTTAGAGGCAGCATCTATCTTCTTTTTGATTTCATCTATCCTTTTGGCTTTTCTCCAAGCTGATGTTGTTCTTCAGCAGAGTCTTTGGAGGCAACAATCTCTTTCTCAGATTTTGCTACGTCCTTGGGCTCTTCTTCAGCAGCTTCTTCATCAGCAGCTTCCTTAGTCTTGGTTACTTCAATGGCTGGTCTACTTGTCTCTTCATCAACGGGTTTTTCAGTAGACTCCACTTTTTCAGTAACTTCAACAGCAGATGCAACATTCTTCTTGTTAGCTAATCCCTCTTCCCCCTTTTTGTCATCATCAACAGGGTTGAGTTGAGCAACTGGGATAGGAGTAATGTTGACAGCATTACATAGCAGCCTGATATTTTGATCCACAGTTTGAAGTCGAAGATTTTGTTGAGTCTGATTACTCTTCAAGGCAGCAGTCTGGTCATTCAGATAATCCACATTTACTTGTAAGGTGGCCACTTCTGAAGTAACCTGAGCAGCTTGTTCAGTGAAATTCTGAAACAGATAGGCACTCTTCTCAGCCTCTGCTTCAGTTGCCTCTTGAAATGCTTGACCAACTTTGTTCCAATCCATCTCATGACTTTGAAGAGTTGCATGTATCTGATTCACATCCATCTTAACATCTTCAACCTGACACATTTAGTTTTGATATTAATTTTCGAAAAAATACATTTCATACCATGATTCATACCGCTCATGTGCCCGTTAAGTTGACAATGGGAGGAAAAACAGGCACGGGTTTTAAAGACCCATCATTGTTAACTTAACGCGCACGTGCTGAATTTCTTCCGAAAATTGAACAAAAAAACTAAATGTGTCAAGAGGTTGTGAATCATTATATGAAATGTGTTTTTTCAAAAAGTTTGGTATCAAATGTGTTTTTTGGACTAATGTTTGGTATCAAAAGTGTTTTTCCCTCTTTTATATACAATATTACTCCTATTATAATATAAAAAGAAAGAATCCAATAAAATATTTTTCTCAAAAAAAAAATCCCATAAAATACACATTTACATGAAATAAAAAATAAAGTATTAATTTTTTTCATTTTTTTTAAATCGTTGCAAAGCCGTGGTGAAAAATTATCAAGTATTACTCTAATACTTCTAGTCTTCTATGATGTAATCTAATCCTAACCAATTATATTTTATTTAACATATACTATATGAGAAAATATGTTCGAGACATTGTCAAGCACATTAGTCGACACTTTTTATAATAAAAATTCGAACTTAACTTCGTCAAATTGTAAGGAATAGTATTTTCCACTCAATTGAATAGGGTTGTCAATTTGACGAATTTCAATTTGAATTTGATCTGAATCCGGCCCAATTTATTAGTTTTTATTCGATTAGAAATTCTATGGTCCGATTATGACAATCTGTAATCCAAATATGTGAAGCGAATATGGATACAGACCGATCGATCCGATTAGTTTCGTTAAAGATCTATATCCGATAATAAATGAATATATTACATCCTATGTGCGTGAGCGAATGCAGGTGCGAGAGCGTGAATAATTAAAAAGTCTAAGTGTGAGAGTGTGTATAGAGCGTCAATAAAAAAAAAAATTTATAAAAATAATTAAATGTTATTTTATTTTCCTAGTCAAAAGTCACAATGACATTCATAATTAGTAGGATAAATTAGTCCAAAAACTTCACAGTACAATTTAATATCATGTTGAAGGAAAATGAACGTGTTAAACTAAAAAGAGGACCTAATACTCTCCATGAACAATGTTCCTCTTTTAATTCGGATTTTATTTTTTCACTTTAAATACTCTCCAGGGTTTTGTATGTACCCAAATTTTCTTTTCTATTAAATTTTTGCGGCTAATTTTTAGCCTTGTCCATCTTCCGGGGGGGGGGGGGGGGGTAGAGGTTGTGTTCCACATAATTGATTTCTCAATTACTATTGTCCATACCTTCCCAATAACTTATTTCCTTCAAAAATCTTGATTCATGCGTCTCTGTGTAAGTGGCGTTTTCAGTGTAAATGCAAACAATTTTACCTCCATTGTACTTGCTTTTTATCTGCATTCCTCACCACCACTGTGTCCCAATCCAGATTACATAATATAATCCGAAGTTATATAATATATTTATGCTTTATTTAACGAATTTCATGACTCTCTTTGGTTTTCTGCGTTGCCTAATCTCAGACTCTCTGTCTCGTTTGATATTTCATGCTTCGGTGTGTTTATTTGTCATCTCAATTCGGAGTAACTTTGCGGTAAAAAGGTGTGTACTCATTCGTGTGTGACTTTTATTGTTCGTGCATTTTGTTCTTACTGCATATATATGAAGGAAGAAAGGCTGTGCAGTGTGCACAGGCCAAAGTCACTTTTCTAATGATCTTGAGTGTTATTTTATTGAACTGAATTTGTGTGCTGAATAATCCAATATTTCATTGTTCTGTGTATATAATAGACGAGTAACATTGAAGTTTTTTGGGCAGAGAAATAACTTTAAGGATGTTGGAATTTCACTAAAATGTGATTTTCCGGTTTGAGCATGGGAAACTAATAATGTTTAGTTCGCCAATTTTCGGTTCTCGCCGAAATATTTTTTTCAGTTTTCAACTACTGTAGTCCTTTGCTCTTGGATTTGTTCGTTTGCGTATTATATGGGAATATTGGTTTTTTGTTATTTTCCTATAGGGTTTTTTACAAGTTAACTCCCTGTGATATGTCTAATGGGCAATTTAACTCCCTGTAAAATAAAAATAGGCAATTTTGTTAGGAAGTTGTGGTACCGACACCTCAATACAACTAAAGTAGAAATGAGAAAACTTGTGGAAATGAGATAAACAATTAGAGTCGAGCAAACCGTAGAAGGATTTTATTATTGCAAAAGGATTACAACACTTTGTATAACAAAGGAGAGACACAAAATATTAGGAGAAACCTCACTTTTATTCTCTCTATATTTTTCTTACACTCTCTCGATGTTATTTTCTCAAGTGGGAATCAATCCCTATTTTGCTCTCAAAATGGGATTCAATTTAATAAACTCTCCACACTTCTATAATGTTTCAAGAACATACATATATATATAGATGCTCAAAGGCGGTGACTTTGAGTCTACCTCCACTACCGCCTAAAATTTTCCACAAGCTTCTACCATGTTTGACTTCCAAATCTTAGCAATGAAGAATTACTTAATTGTTAAGTAATACCACCGCCTCTAAAAGTGCCTTTACTATTAACAATCTCCCACTTGAAGTCACTTTTGTTGTAACTCTTAATCCTTTCGCTTTGCTATTCTCATGCTGCTTACATTTCTGCTAGGCCAATAGAGGATCGACACCAAATGAACTTGTCTCTATTTAACGGCTTTGTCAAAACATCTGCTAAGTTGTCCTCTGTATGGATTTTCTAAAAATCAACACTTCCTTCTTCCACCTTCTCTCGTACAAAGTGGTACTGAACTCGTATATGTTTTGTCTTTGGGTGAAATGCTGGATTCTTTGCCAAGTGCAAAGCGCTCTGACTATCACAAAATAGAGCAACTTTCTCTTGTTTGTGTCCGAGCTCTTCCAGTAACATTTGCAACCATATTGCCTCTTTGCTAGCTTGTGTAGCTGCTACGTATTCTGCTTCCGTCGTAGAAGTAGCCACGATGGACTGCAGTTTCGAAACCCAGCTTACAGCTCCTCCAGCAAGAGTAAACACATAACCTGTGGTGGACTTACTTTTATCAAGATCACCTGCAAAATCTGAATCAACATAGCCTCTGACAGTAAAGTCTGATCCCCCATAACATAATGCAGCATTCGAGGTACCCTTGATATATCTCAAGATCCTCTTCATAGCACTCCAATGCTCTTTACCAGGATTCGCCATGTACCGACTAACTGCTCACACTGCTTGTGCAATGTCTGGTCTAGTACAAACCATAGCGAACATCAAGCTACCCACTGCTGATGCATACGGTACTCGAGACATTTCTATCCTCTCCGCTTCGTTGCTAGGACTCATACTTGAGGATAACTTGAAATTAATAGGAAGAGGGGTAGAGATTGGCTTACAATCTTGCATGTTGAAGCGTCGCAAGATTTTCTTCAGATAATTTTTCTGAAAGAGACAAATCTTCCTATTATTTCTGTCTCGGTAAATTTGCATCTCTAGAATCTTGTTTGCTGGTCCCAAGTCCTCCATTTCAAATTTCCTAGCCAGTTGTGCCTTTAATTCTTTAATATGATCTTTGTTGGGGCCTGCTACCAACATGTCATCAACATACAACAGTAGAATAATGAAATCACCGTCACCAAATCTCTTGTAGTAAGCACAAGGATCTGAACTAAGTCTGTTGTATCCAAGGCTCATGATGAAGGAATCAAATCTCTTATACCAACACCTCGGCGCCTGTTTTAAACCGTATAGAGATTTGTTCAACCTGCAAACCAAGTTCTCCTTTTCTTTTTCTTCAAAACCTTCTGGTTGGAGCATATATATTTCTTCTTCAAGATTTTCATGAAGAAATGCAGTTTTCACATCTAACTGCTCTAAATACAAGTCGAATGTAGCACACATCGCCAAAACTACTCTGACTGTTGTTAGTCGAACAACAGGAGAAAATATCTCATTGAAGTCAATACCTTCTTTCTGAGCAAATCCTTTCACCACCAATCTAGCACGATACCGCTCCACTTGGTCATTGCCATCTCGTTTGATCTTGTAGACCCATTTGTTTCCAATGGCTTTTCTTCCTTGTGGTAGCGGAACAAGATCCCATGTTTTGTTTTTATGGAGAGCTTCAATTTCTTCTTGCATTGCTGTCATCCCCAAAGAAGCTTCCTGACTTTTTGTAGCCTCATGGAAAGTTGACGGCTCTCCATCCTCTGTGAGTAGACAGTATGCAACATTTCCCTCCATAATGTAATCTAAGTGCCAAGCTGGTTGTCTTCTCTCCTGAGTTGATCGTCGAACTTGTGTGAGTTGTCAACTCAACTTGCTCTTGTTCTTCATGTTCTGGTGCTGCTTTAGAAGAATCTAGAACTTCTTGTTCTTGTCTATCTTCAACTTCAACTGTAGTAGTATATGGTTTTTCTTTTGACGTGCTATCATTTTATTTTTCTTGTATTTTATCTTCTGTGAATGTCACATCCCTGCTGATTATCACCTTGTGGGCAGTGGGATCCCACAGGCAGTACCCCTTAACACCATCAGCATACCCCAAGAAAATACATTTCCTGGATTTTGGATCCAGCTTCGATCTTTCTTGGGCATTGTACATAACGTACACAGGACTTCCAAATGTATGTAAATGAGAATAATCAGCTGGCTTACCAGTCCACATCTCCATCGGCGTTTTCAGATCAATTGCGGTTGATGGCGACCGATTGATCACATAACAGGCGGTCTTGACTGCTTCTGCCCAAAATGATTTGGCCATCCCTGCAGTTCTCAACATTGCTCTTGTTCTTTCTAACAAGGTTCTGTTCATCCGCTCTGCTACTCCGTTTTGTTGTGGAGTGTATGCCACTGTGAACTGTCTCTTGATTCCTTCTTGTTGACAGAAGTTATCAATTTCATTGCTGGTATATTCTCCTCCATTGTCTGTCCTCAGACACTTGATCTTCTTTTCAGATTCACGTTCCACCCGCGCTTTGAATGTTTTGAAAACATAAAACACATCTGATTTCTTCTTGATTGGATACACCCAACATCTCCTGGAGTAATCATCAATAAAAGACACATAGTATTTTGCACCTCCTAGGACATAACCGGTGCTTGCTAAATATCGGAATGAATCAGTTCTAAGATAGCTTTGCTTCTAACATTTGAACTGTTGAACTTTAATATGTGTTGCTTACTTGTGACACAATGCTCACAAAATGATAATGATACCTTTTTGAGCCCTGGAAGAAGCTTTTGTTCAGCAAGAATCTTCAAGCCTCGTTCCGACATGTGGCCAAGTTTACGATGCCACATCATCGTTAAGTCCTCTGCTGAAGTTGCTGATGCCATAGATACTTCTCCTTCTTGTTGTGTTTCCCCTTTAAGCATGTACAGATTTGCAGTTATCTTTTCTGCTTTCATCACTACAAGCGCGCCTTTGATTATTTTCATAATCCCGTCTTGAATATGGGTTTTGCACCCATTACTATCTAATTGTCCCAAAGACAATAGATTTTTCTTTAGGCCTTTTACGTGTCGTACTTCTCGGATAGTGCGAATTGTTCCATCATACATCTGTAATTTGATGGTACCAATACCAGCAATCTCCAAGGCATGATCGTCTCCCATGAACACAGATCCTCCTGAGATAGGTTCGTACTGGTGAAACCATTCTCTCCTCGGAGTCATATGCCATGTCGCTCCTAAGTCCATAAGCCAGACATCAGTGAATCTTTTTCTGCCTTCGGTAATTGTTGCTGCCTCGCTGTATAAAATTTCTCCATCGTCCGATGTACTTGCTACACAACCCTGAGCTTTTGATGACTCAGAACTTTTTCCTTTCTTGAGAAGCCTGCACTCACTTTTATAGTGCCCCCTCTTGCCACAGTGATAACACTTGACATTTTTCTTACTTCTGGATTCCGATCTCCCGTGATTTTGGCTCCCACTGGGGCCACGTTCCGTTGATCTCCCTCTCATCATCGTCAAAGCTTCAGCTTGTTGTGAGCTTCCTATTCTATCTTCTTTGTTCTTGCGCCGACTTTCTTCTTCAAGAACCGCAGCTGCAATATCATCGAAGGTTAGAACTTCTAAACTGTTTGTTATGTTGATGATGAGTTGATCATACGAATCAGGAAGACTTTGAAGTAGAATTTCGGCACGTTCACTCGTCTCCATATTATGCCCCATCGTTGTGAGCTGTGAAAATAAAGTGTTGAGGGTATTGATGTGGTCAGTCACCGTGGTTGACTCCATCATCCGAAGGGTGTAAAGCCTTCTTTTCAAGAAGATTTTGTTGTGTAGTGATTTGGCCTCGTATAGTTTTATTAGTGTATCCCAAATCTCTTTTGCCGTCTTCTTCTCAGCCACACTTGACAACACTTCGTCAGCTAATGCTAAGTGCAAATCAGCAATAGCATTGCCATCCATTTCGTTCCACTTGTCATCAGTGATCCCCTCGAGTTTATCTCCAATTGCCGCCAAGCAATTATCTTTTGTTAACACTGCTTTCATTCTCATATTCCATAATGAGAAATTATTCCCATTGAACTTCTCTATTTCGTACTTTGCCGTCATCTTTGAGGATGTCTTCTTTTACCACTAACTGGATCTTACGGTAGCACGAATGATCGGCTAGAAACCTGGCTCTGATACCACTGTTAGAAAGTTGTGGTACCGACACCTCAATACAACTAAAGTAGAAATGAGAAAACTTGTGGAAATGAGATAAACAATTAGAGTCGAGCAAACCGTAGAAGGATTTTATTATTGCAAAAGGATTACAACAATTTGTATAACAAAGGAGAGACACAAAATATTAGGAGAAACCTCACTTTTATTCTCTCTATATTTTTCTTACACTCTCTCGATGTTATTTTCTCAAGTGGGAATCAATCCCTATTTTGCTCTCAAAATGAGATTCAATTTAATAAACTCTCCACACTTCTATAATGTTTCAAGAACATACATATATATATAGATGCTCAAAGGCGGTGACTTTGAGTCTACCTCCACTGCCGCCTAAAATTTTCCACAAGCTTCTACCATGTTTGACTTCCAAATCTTAGCAATGAAGAATTACTTAATTGTTAAGTAATACCACCGCCTCTAAAAGTGCCTTTACTATTAACAAATTTAACTCCCCGTGAAATGAAATAATGAGCAATTTACATCCTTGTGATATAAAATTAGGCAATTTACCTCCCTATAAAATGAAATAATAAGCAATTTAACTCCCTGTGATATGAATTAATGAGCAATTTAGAGGGAGGCAATGTGTTTCTTTTATTAAAACACAGGGAGGTATCTTGCCATTTTTCTTATCACAGGGAGTTAAATTGCCTATTTAGAATATCACAGGGAGGTATTTTGCCCTTTTATTTATCACAGGGAGTTAAATTACCTATTTAGAATAACACAATGAGTTAATTTGCTATTCACTCTATTCATATATATTGGTGTCAGAGTCTATGATCTCTTAATTTTTTATTCTCAATGTTCAATTTCCCAGATACATGATGAGTTTATTGGGTTGATCAGAACTACATGATCGACTAAGTGAGAGCTGTCAATAACAATTACATTGTTAGGCCATCTCCAACCCAAAGGGGGTGGGTGGAGATGGCCCAAATGCACAGCCCTGGATGGTCTTCAACCCACAAGGGTTGTGCATTTACACAGCCCTCATAGCGCAACCCTTCCAAACAGTGCACCAGGTGGTGCCACTTGGCGCCACCTGGTGCATTTACATTTTTTTTATTTTTTATTAAATTAAAAAAATTATTAATAAAAAAAATTAAAGATTGAAAAAATTAACTACGAATTTAACAATACCTTGTTTAATTTAATTAACTAGAAATGGAAGATATATTTAATTATAAAAGTTGTGTAAGGTTTAATAACAATTTATTTTAAATTAAAGATGTAACATTATTAGTTTTAATTTTGAATATATAAATTTTGAAAAAATTAACTACGAATTTAACAATACCTTGTTTTCGTGTAATCGTTGTTATTTTTCTTGTCCCCGATGTAATATTATTATGCTTAATTTTATTATTATTGTCTCTACAATTATTATAATTATTATTATTATTATTATTATTATTATTAACCTTATTATTATTATTATTAACCGTATTATTATTATTATTATAGATAATATAGGTGAGAGTGGGGAAGTTTTTTTTTAATTAATTGGAGAAGATAGCACTGTGGGTTGGAGACGGTGCTCAGGGGGTGCAGATTCACCCGGGTGGAGATTGACACCCCTGGACTGTGAAAAGCCCTCCAGGTTGGAGATGGCCTTACTGGACAAAAAATTCAGATGATTTCTTACATTACCAACTTGAATTTTTGTGGGTATATTTGCTATGCAACTCCACATGGTGTCTTTTTCTTTCATATCATAAGCAATATCTTTTGACAACATTGTGCATCTACTTTTTGGTTCGAAGGTCCATATGTCTAGCTGTGTGGGTTATGTTTTGCATAAAATTTCTGAAATAAGAAATACTGCATCCAATTTGATGACTGATACTGATTGAGAGAGATCCATATCACTGTTTTAGGGACATGAGTACACATATCAATCTTTTTCACCATTAGCCTATATATATTTGGTTTCATGCGATGGTTATCTTACGTGAGTAGATTTTTTATTTAATAACAATGTTATTTCCATAATGTTGCCCAAAGTGCTATATGTCTGAGAATCCTCACTGTCAATCAGTGTACATACATAGTTAGTTGTTAAAGATCAATTTTTCATATAGAAAGAGTATTCAACAAAACTTAATTTTCAGGTTGTGGACAAGCATTTAGCTATATTGGTAAAGCAATATATTGAGACTTTGTTTCGTGAGAAGCTCTGAATTGTGGTTCTTCCAACCTTTGCCCTTGTAAAAAATGCTAAAGTGGAGGATTATGTGGTAAGTTATTTGCTAATAACAATCATGTTAGAGTCCAGACTTTGTTTTTCTGAAGTTGATACCAATAATTTATGTATTGAAATTAGTTTGGATTTGATGAGCTTGGCGGTAGAGATGACTTCAGCACAGAGGAACTAGAAGAAAGGTTGGCTAAAACGTAGGTTATTGTTTACGAGGGTGAATCCTCACTAAATTCATCCAAATCTAAGGAATGTTCGATAGGGCTCAACTTCATACTCATCGGACGAAGAATAGCCAAATAGGTATAATTTGTTGTAGAATTGGGTTTGATGATCTTGTTGGACTCTGAATAGGTATAATAATTTGTTGTAGAATTGCGTTTGAGAATCTTGTTGAAGTACGGTGGCAATGTTTTTATGTCTATAATACTATATAAATGTTAGATGTTCACCTTAAATTGATTGAGAGGGGGTAAAGTTTTTGTTGGTGTAGACAATTGAGAGCACATTTAGATGGTCTGTTGCATTTGCAAAACTCAGTTCTGGAAGATTGTTTGATGATTATATACTTTAGTAATGTATTTAATACCAGCGGTGCAAAGAAGCAATATAGACTTGTCCTGTACTCCTGTCCCTTATCAAGGTTATGTATAATTATTTGGACTCTATGAAAATGTTTTTGTCTCTGCCTTCCTTTCTCCCTTCTTCCATTAGAGGTGGCTTTTTTTTCCATTCTCTTTCAGTGTTTGATCTTTAATCGACTCGAGATCTATAGTTTCGCTTTTTCCAACGGGTAAATTGCTTATAATTTTAAAAAAATTAGTCTCTTTTGTTAGAAGAAGCAAATTTAATAGGTGAAGGAGCCGGATACATGAGAATACTGATATAATTAAATAAGAACTTTCGGGCCTGTTTGAAAGAGCTTTGACCCGATTTCGAGTTTGAAAAAACCCAGTACACTTATCATAAACTCAAATGAAATTTATAGAACCTTTACATTAGACCTAAAAGGCTTCCAAATAGGGTCTACAAGCCACTGCAATGGGGTTTTGGTCAATTGAATTGAGAAAAAAAAAAAGTGAAAGTTTTCACAAGAAAGAGCAACGCGCTTATACCTCAAATTTATTTTATGATTAAAGTAATAGTTTAAATAAGTGATTTGCTCATTGCATAATTAGAATATATTTTAATAAATCTTGATTTGATATCACTAGCATAACTGTACTTTTAATTTTAAATTTTCTTTGTAAAACACGTCAAATTAAAATCATTGTAAACTATTTTTATTTGATACAATAAGATTTTTCAAGCTCTCAAAGTAAGTTGGAAAATTAGAAAATTCAACTTTTACATGTCATGAACTTATTTGTTAGTCTAATTACATGTACTATATATTATATATATGTGGTTTTGATCGAATTCTTTTAGGTATTTTATAATTTTGTTTTTGCTCGTTAAATTTGAATTTTCTTGTATTACTCGATCCAAGAGCCAATTATCTTCGTTCACAAGACCTAGACTCAACTTCATTTATGTTGAATCGAATTCGGGTGGATCTAGATCTTCCTCGAACCTAAATTTCTTGACTCCAATAGACATTGGTCAGATATCGGATCTTTTTTTGATCCAATAAAATCTTCAGTTTTAGGAATTAAGCCAGTATTTTTTATTAAAACAAGTTTGCTAAAATTATGATTTTATTTTATTTAACTCACATATTCAAACTTTTTTTTGTTAATATTCATATTTTGTATTAACTACTATATTCTCAAATTGATGGTAAAATATTATAAATGTTAATTATTTTTATAAAATATTATTTATATAGATAATTTATTTATTTATTGTCAGATACAGATTTTTAACAGATCCGATCAACTTAAATTCATATTCACTCTATATATTTCGGATTACGGATCTTTATAATCGGATTAGATCCATCGAATATCTAAACGGGTTATATTTTATATAAATAGGACCGAATTCAAATCAAATTCTGGTTAAAATATACCCCATTGATAGCCCTAAACTCATAATACAAAATCAACAAATACACATATACAGGGCATAGACACCGCGCATTGCGTGATTCTGCTACCCTAGTGTATATATATATGTATTACCATCAATTAAAAATATATTAATTAATAAAATTGATTCAAAATATCATTTTTATGTGTATTATCATCTAAAACTTGAATATTAGTTAAGCAACTTTAAACGTGAGATAAATTTAAAGAAATTATAGCATTAACAAACTTGTTTAAGAGAAAAATATTAGTGTGAATTTTGAAGGTAGAGATTATATTAGATCCGAAAAAGATTCGTATTAGACCAACTCCGGATATTAATATTCGATGAAGTAAATCTTTTTATATAATAGCAAAATCCATATTCGACCCGACATGACCTTATTTCGACTCAAATCTAATCCATTGACAACCCTAAGGTTGAACAATTGCAAGTGCCTAAGTAGGGTTAAATACTTAAAAATATTAGGACCAAAATTTCTCAAAAAAATAAAACAACATTTTTAAGGAGTGGATCTTTTCGAGAGGACCTCTTCATTTCGGCAAAATTGCTGAAAACATCAAAAAATAATTAACGATTTCGAGTTTTCGTCTTAAACTATATCACCTCACCGAATTTTATCCTGAAATTTAATATTTTTAGAATATCGTTCCACCGCTAATTATGTGACTGAAACTACCGTACCGCTAAGTGTCATCTTGGCATCACACGTGTCTTGACGTGGCAAATTTTAGCATGAACAATTATACAAGAATGCATAATTCATCCCAAACTAATTACAAATTTTGATTTTTCGTCCCAAACTATATCAACTCTGATACTCAGGGTCTACCTAAGGGGTGGGGGGTGGTGAATTAGGTTGTAAAAACTTTAAGTAAAATTATTTTGCACTTAATGTTCCAAAGACAAACAATTATATATGTTCTAGTACAAATCAGTTTATCATTCCAGCAACTTTAAGTACAATGTTCCACTGAGTTTTAAACTTAAGCTTGTTGTTCCAGTAAATATTAGTTTATTGTTCCGATATGCTTAAGTGTAATGTTCCAGAAGTAGAAAAAAGCGTAAATAAAAATAAAGCAAGGACCAAGATCACCGTTTTATAGAGGTTCGAGGCCAAATGGCCTACTTCCTCTCTTCCAGCACCCCTGGGTAGAATTTTCTATAAACGTGATTTGCAGGACGAACCTTCGCCACACGAGATTACAAGATTACAAATCTTTCTCAAAATCAATGAGCTTGCTAGGAACCAATCCTATCGCTTTCAAACAGTGCTTGCTAGAACATTTGTCCTATCGCACTAAAACCGAGCTTGCTAGGACGCACCTATCGCTCCAAACTGTGCTTGCTAGGTATCAACCTATCGCACAACAAGTGCTTGCTAGAAATCTTTCTATCGCACTATTACAAGTATATAATAATTTTCAAGTAGTACAATGAACACTCCTCTCGAGTAAGATGTACACAAGTATGCTCACTAATCTTTTTCTTAACCTCTCAAAGTATATCAAAATTCTCAAGATCAAAGGTTAAAAAGATTTTTGATTTTCAGAAAAGTATTTTCGCAAGTTAAGGCTGAAAAACGCAAGAATGATTTTTCAAATGAATGCTCAATTTTTCTCTTAAATTTGTGTCTCAAACTGAACAAAATGAATCTCAATTTATAGGTGAGCTAGCAATATGTAAAATGGGAAAGATTTTCTTAATAAATCTTTCCTTTAAAACAAAGATGATTTTGTCACATGTAAAGATATATTCTGTCGATTTTAAATAGATGTGACAAAGATGAGATTTATTTAAGTTCAATGAATGAGCCAATGATTCAATGCCAAGTTAAAGAGAATTTTTTCCTTAAAAAAAGATTTGTGAGATTTGTACAAGATCAATTTAAAATGGGATGATTCTCGGCCAAGAAATTTAGGAAAGAATTTTAGATAAAGGTGGACTTTTAAATATGGCCGATTAAAGAAGAATAAGGAGAGATCTTGTTTTCCAAAAGAGGATTAAATAATGTGAGCAAGAGTAAGTAACATGCAATTTTCGGTAAAGATAGGTGGAAATCATTTTGAATATATTTCAAAGAAATGGATGGGCTGATTTTGATGAATTGCTATTGCCTAAATAAAAGAGTGATCATTTTATAAAATGACTTTGAGCCAAAATGAATTTAAATATTTATTAAATAGTTTGAGCCGAAGATATAACTTTTTGCACTTAAAAAATTGAGATAAATTTAACTTATGACCTCAACTGTCTTGGGTCGAGAGTTGGGCCCTTCCAATGGTGCATGGGTCTTTAATTTATTCTTCGACTAAGCCTTTTCTTCATGATATTTCTTGAGGGCTTTACTTCTTCACAAAAGGGCCTTGTTCTTCCAACATATTTAACATGATAAGTATTTGGCCTGTTAAAATCAAATCTCAGAGAAACATTACGATAATTGTTTGGCAATCATATGTCATTCGGCTAACAATCTCCCCCTTGATTGACTAACAATTTTGATGCAATAACAATTTTTAAGAGGTTTTCCCCTTAAGTAATGCAGTTAAAAACATTCTCAAAGTCCCCCTCAATGTATACATATACGAAGAAATTATAATGAGGCAATTATAACAAGTTAAGGCAAT
Source organism: Penstemon davidsonii (assembly GCA_034814905.1). Classification (NCBI taxonomy): domain Eukaryota; kingdom Viridiplantae; phylum Streptophyta; class Magnoliopsida; order Lamiales; family Plantaginaceae; genus Penstemon; species Penstemon davidsonii. Next base: position 28,932 of record JAYDYQ010001253.1, on the reverse strand, counting down.
CATATCATGTTAAAGCATCAAACAACTCCTCCCCCCTTTTTTGTCAATCAACCATATCCTTTTTATTACCCACTTAGAAAAGTTCTTCAATCAGAGTATATATATATATTCAGCGGAAATATAGTTGGGCACAATTTAAGAACATTTTCGAAGATGAACAATTTAAGCATTTGATTATTCAAAGTAGCAGTATACTGGAACAATATGTTTCGAAGGATTTTTAAATTTATGTTCCGGCAAATTTCAGTATCATGTTCCGAAGCTCAAATATCACATGTAGCACATATAACAATCTCATGATAGTGAAGTTCAAAGATAGACCAGATAAGCATATAATGATCCCCTCAATTATATGTCTTCTTACAAGAATGATAATTTCAATTTTTACCCAAATAATCTCATAATGATTATCAAATCCACAATATATCATATCAAGTATTAGCATGCGTGGAATTTCCTTCACAAATTATTGCACATAATCATTTATCATTTTGTAAGCGAAGTGCATGTGAATCATATAAGGTCATGGAATGTTCAATAAGTGCAACATAAATCATGAGGTTATACTTCAGATAATTTCAGCATGTGCAGATATTTAAGAAGATGCAAGAGATATTTCGGTATTTACTTATCGTACCATTACCTTGATTACCTCGAAGTGGAGTATTTTTACCTTTCATTCTTATGGTATCCCTTTGTTTGCTTGATGCTTGGAATCCCCTTAGGATAGATTTAACCATTTTCAGATTTGAAATCCCTTTAGGATAGTTCAGCTGGACATGTTCCGAAAGTTTTCTCGGAACTTTCTTCTTCTGTTTTGGTTCCGGTACTGGTTCTAATTTCATTCCAGCAACTTCAGATTTTCTGTATCAATTTCGATTTCAACACCTAAAATATTATTGCTCAAGGGTTTCTTGGCACTAAAAAGATTAGAAGCAATTAAGCTTAAGTGCATTTATCAACTCATTTTTATAACATACAAGTAGACATTCACTTGAGTTGTGAAGAAATAAATAACATGAAGCAAATCAAGAATCATAAATATTTCAATGAATAATTTGAAGCATAAATAGTTCTTGCAATTAAAGCAACAATTTAGATTTCATTCATGGCTTGTAGTTTCATATCAAGTATTTTTCAATCATGCTCCACATAAATAGTTAATATTTTCATGTTCAAAAGATAATAATTAACAAGATATAGCAAGATGAAACATTGATTACATAATTCCTTAATATTCTCCTTCTTATTAAATTTAAGCATTTAAGGATCAACCGGGAGAGATAATGCATAATAATCAAGAATTATGATTTTCGTTCTACATAAGAAGTGATGCATATTTTCATAAGTCATTTTGAAATTTAGAAGTGCACGTAAGACATTCATGCAAGTTAATCATAAGGATAGTTATCTTACCATTCAACTTTATCTTAAGAGGTGATTACGAAAAAAATGTGTTACCAATGGATTATGTTCCAGACTGTTTAAGTTGAATGTTCCAGTGCAAGTTCCATGATCATGTTCCGGGAAATCTAGTATCAGTTCCGGAAAGATCTAGTATCATGTTCCGGACTCTCAAATCAAGTTCCCGTACTTGTTTCAACAAATCAGTGATCTTCAATATTTGTTTCAAGATTGATACCATTGCTCACTCTGTTGATTCTTACTTAATCAAGGCCACCATAGTGTTAATATTTCAACATATTTCAAAAGCTACATAAGGGGCCTTTGTACCTGTTAAGAGAAAATCACTTTCGCAATTTTGGTACCCAAATTTTCTTGAGTCCTTGCGGGTTAGTCAAAACATCTTTAGGCGTCCATATGAGTTTATTTGCGGTATTCCTTTTGTAAATGCAGTTAAAAGATTTGTGACCGATTTTTTCACAGAAATTGCAAGTATGATACGACAATGAAGAGTTTTTAGCAAGTTTACTTAGTTTATCATATGAATGTCCATATCCAATTCTGGCTCTATTTAGGGAAACGTTTTGCATGCCAAGAAGTTTATCAAGGTTCTCTTTCCTTTAGTGAATTTTTCTAAGCATCTAGTTAAATCAATTATCTTTGCTTTAAGACTTAAATTCACTTTTGAAAGCGATAAGTTTTTATTTTTCTGTTGATCTAACTTTTCAAAAAAAAAATTCATTTTCAAATCAAAATCTTCCTTTTTTTTATTTAATGAAAGAATTTTTCTTTATGAGTTTCTCATTTTTTAAATCGAGGTTTTCGAGATTCTTTTTAAATTCGTTTAACATTTTATTCCATTCATCTTCACAATCGAAATCATCATCTAAATCATCGCAACTTTCAAAATCGTAAAAAGCGTGTACCTCTTCGTTATTCATGAATGAAAGGTTTCTAAATTTGTCTTCCGATTGTTCTTCTTTGGATTCTGGATCGTCCCATGATTCTATCATCCCCTTGCCTTTTCCCTTTTTGAAATATTTATCGGATTTCTTGAGTAGGGGACATTCGGACCTCAAGTGTCCATCTTCATTAGCATTTGATCTTGAAGGGTCTCTTGGTATCTTTTGAAAACCTTTTGTGAATCCTCCGATTGGCCAGCTGATTTAATCTTTTGATTGTTATTGCCATTTCCTCGTTTCTTTCTTTTTCGTCCATCCTTTCAATGTCACTATCGTCTTCCTGCACATTGTTAGGTGTAAACGCAATATTTTTATCTTTAATTTGTTTTACCTCGTCCTTATAAAGGAACGTGAGCTCGTGAAAAATGAGAGATCCAATTAATTCAGCCATCGACATGTATTTAAGATCTTTCGCCTCTTGTATTGCAGTAACCTTTGGTGTCCATTCTCTAGGAAGATATCTTAGTATTTTATTTACTTGTTCACTTTGAGGGTAGACTTTTCCAAGTGCGAACATAGGGTTGATAATCTCCATGAATCGAGCATACATTTCCCTTATAGTTTCATCGGTTTCCATGGTGAACATCTCGTATTGGTGTACGAGAATAGTAATACGTTGCTCCTTTACTTGGTTTGTACCTTCGTGAGTGACTTGAAGCATCTCCCACATATCTTTTGCGGTAAGGCACGAACATACCCGATTGTACTCGGATTTGGTGAGGCACATGCCAACAATTTTTTGGCTTTTGAGTTTATTGACACCATTCTTTTATCTCCCGCAGTAAGTTCTTTCCACGCCTTAGGAACTTGCTTTTCACCTTAAGTTTTCATTGGTATGGATGGTCCCTCAAGAATCACATTCCACATATCGCAATCAATAGAGATCATAAATTCCTCCATTCTATTTTTCCAGATTGAGTACGCAGTACCGTCGAATAGTAGAGGGCTGTTACGTGATTGTTCCTCTGCGAAAACATCATTGCTAAAGGTAGACATAAGTCCATTAGCTCTCGAGGGTTAACACGCACAAATAAATAAAAGAGCACCTGCTCTGGTACCAATTGATACTTAGGGTCTACCTAAGAGAGGGGGGGGGGGTGAATTAGGTTGTAAAAACTTTCAGTAAAATTATTTTGCACTTAATGTTCCAAAGACAAACAATTATATGTTCCAGTAAAAATCAGTTTATCGTTCCATTAACTTTAAGTACAATGTTCCAGTGAGTTTTAAATTTAAGTTTGTTGTTCCAGTAAATATTAGTTTATTGTTACGATATGCTTAAGTGTAATGTTCCAGAAGTAGAAAAAAGCGTAAATAAGCAAGGAACAAGATCACCGTTTTATAGAGGTTCGCGCCCGAATGACCTACTTCCTCTCTTCCAACACCCCTGGGTAGAATTCACTATAAATGTGGCTTGCAAGACAAACCTTCGCCACACGAGATTACAAGATTACAAATTTTTCTCTCAAAATCAATGAGCTTGCTAGGAACCAATCATATCGCTTTCAAACAGTGCTTGCTAGAACCCCTGTCCTATCACACTAAAATCGAGCTTGCTAGGATGCACCTATCGCTCCAAACCGTGCTTGCTAGGTATCAACCTATCGCACAACAAGTGCTTGCTAGAAATCTTTATATCGCACTATTACAAGTATATAATAATTTTGAAGTAGTACAATGAACACTCCTCTCGAATAAGATGTACACAAGTATGCTCACTAATCTTTTTCTTAACCTCTCAAAGTATCTCAAAATTCTCAAGAGCAAAGGTTAAAAAGATTTTTGATTTTCAGAAAAGTATTTTCGCAAGTTAAGGCTGAAAAACGCAAGAATGATTTTTCAGATGAATGCTCAATTTTCTCTAAAAAGTTGTCTAAAATTGATCAAAATGAATCTCAATTTATAAGTGACCTAGCAATATGTAAAATGGGCAAGATTTTTTTTAATAAATCTTTCCTTTAAAACAAAGATGATTTTGTCACATGTTTAAAGATATATTCTGCCGATTTTAAATAGATGTGACAAAGATGAGATTTATCTAAGTTCAATGAATGAGCTTCAATGCCAAGTTAAAGAGAATTTTTTCCTTAAAAAAAGATTTGTGAGATTTGGACAAGATCAATTTAAAATGGGATGATTCTCGTCCAAGAAGATTTATTAGATAAAGGTTGACTTTTAAATATGGACGATTAAAGAAGAATAAGGAGAGATCTTGTTTTCCAAAAGATGATTAAATAATGTGAGCAAGAGTAAGGGTGAGTTTGGCCTAGCGATTCGAAAATCATTATAGGAGAATTAATTTTACTAAAATGGATTTTGGCAATAATTGATTATGATAAAATTTAATTATAAAATAATTGCTTTTGGATAATAGCTTTTGCAAAAGTAACACTTTAATAGCTTCTAAAATAAGTTGATTTTTAGCTTCTGGAGATCCCAAAAGTGATTATGATATTGGGGGCCAAACACCATTAAAATCACGATTGACTAAAAGCAATTTCTATAATTGGGGTCAAACGCTTCAAAAATCACAATGAAGGTCTAGAAGTGTTTTTAAGAGTTCCCACCGCTGGGCCAAACTCACCCTACGGGGCATGCAATTTTCGGCAAAGATAGGTGGAAATCATTTTGAATATATTTCAAAGAAATGGATGGGCCGATTTTGATGAATTGCTATTGCCTAAATAAAAGAGTGATCATTTTATAAAAAGAATTTGAGCCAAAATGAATTTAAATCTTTATTAAATAGTTTGGGCCGAAGATATAACTTTTTGCTCTTAATAAATTGAGATAAATTTAACCTATGATCTCAACTTTCTTGTGTCGAGAGTTGGGCCCTTCCAGTGGTGCATGTGTCTTTAATTTATTCTTCGACTAAGTCTTTTCTTCATAACATTTCTTCGAGGGCTTTACTTCTTTACAAAAGGTCCTTGTTCTTCCAACATATTTAACATGATAAGTATTTGGTCTGTGAAGATCAAATCTCAAGGAAACATTACAATAATTGTTTGACAATCATATATCATTCGGCTAACAACTATATATTAAATTTCTAATTTAATGGAAATGATAGTTCAATCTTTTAATTTCTTAAAGAGAATATGGGTTTCGAAACTCCCGTGCGCTTTTGAAAAAAAAAATCACATGACATTTCTTTAGGAAAACAATTTTCATTCTTATTTAGTATTAATAAATAATAAATATTATATTTTCGTTGGAAGACTACTTGATGTTTGCCAACTTGGTACATGCTTTGCACAATTGCATCGGTTCAGCTACCAATATTTAAGAATTTGACTTGCTTGGCACTTGGTAGTATGAGAAGCCATGGATTCAAAATATTAGCTCGTTTACTAAAGAGTGCACCTGGTCTTTACACACTTACAACCGAAGAGGTAAATATCATGTAGAACAGTATCATGAATAACCTATTACACTTGTTGTCCCCTAGATTTTACTTTCTGTCAAAAACTAGCAAAAATTTCCCGTCAAAACTTAAGGAGAAGTAAGCATTATCTTCGATCGAATAAACATTGTTTTCACAAAATTATCACATGCTTCCGTCGTAAATTAAGACACTCTAATTTCCTGAAATATAATTACTTTAAAAAAATTATCCTTCACTTAAATTAATGCTTTGACATTATTAATTTTTAATCATTAGTAATATATAAATTTTAAAGTTTTATTTTATTAAATCTTATCTAGAACTCCTTGACAAAAGTAAAAGAAGAAAAAATGGTATTTTTGCAAGTTAACCCCATGTACATTGATGAATAGACAGTTTAACTCCCTGTAAACTAAACATAGGCACATTAGCTCCCTGAGAAAAATAAAAAATGGAGAGTGTAACTCATTTGCCAAAATTGAGAGTGAGCAAGAAAAGTGTTATGTAACATAGGGAGTAAATTGCCAAATTTATCATAATATAGGGGAATAAACTGCCATATTATCATAACACAAGAGGTAAAATGTCATATTATCTAAACAGAGAGGATAAACTGCCACATATAAATAGTTAGGTACAACTAGGGGTGAGCATTCGGACCGAACCGGATAGAAGTTCGGTTCCTGGCCGATTCGGTCTTGGAAATCCGTGGATCGTTTATCTAATCGAAATTTTCGATCCGGTTTGGTACAAAAACCGAACGGTCTGGTTCTGTCCATGGTTTCCCGAATTCTAAATTTTCCCGATTTTTTACCATAAAATTTAGCAGTTTGGTCCAGTTCAATCCAATTCAATCCAATTCGGTCCAAATAAACAATCAGATTTTTCGGTTCGGTCCAAACAAACAAACAAATAATTAAATTTTCCACGGTTCGGTTCCTAATCGGTTCGGTCCTGGAAATTCGTGGACCGAACCATTCAGTGGGTTTGGTTCCGGCGGTTTCCCGAACCGTGCTCGGCCCTAGGTACAACATGTAAATAGTTAAATTAATTAGGGAGGGCAAATTAGGAATTTCAAAAATATGCTATGGACTGTATTTAAGATCAAATTCAGTCGGGACATTCATTTTACGTTTGTTTTTTAAAAAAATTCCTCAGAAATTACTCAAAAATAAATATCCAAATTACTTTTAACAATTTACGTACAGTCAAAAAAATTCCTCAGACATTCTTTCATGTACTAGTAGACAAGAATAATTCACTTCAACTATAGATTTCTCAACTATCGTGAATTCTACCGTAACAAACCAGACTAAAAACCAAACAAGTCATAGAAATAGATTTTCAATAGCATAAGCGATTTACAATTACTTGTAACAATTATTCATTCAAACAAAATAAGAGAACAATTTGAAGACTAAGGTAAAACAACTGACCAACCCTTGTACTCTTTAATCTCCGATGAGAGCTTTGGAACCAATACACAATGTCTAACAATCTGTGTACTTAAATATTTCATCAAAACTATTTCTAACTTAAATTTCAGTATATAACAAATAAAGATAATCTAACATATATCAACTCTAATAAAGTTAGATTATATAATAATGTAAAAACTAGTAAGAAATACTTACTTGGATCGAAATAAACCAAATAACACTCCAATCAATATACAAAAACTAGGAAATGAGACTGAGGCTTGCCGAAGCGATTTCCTTAAGACAATATTTCCGAGACTGCCACGGTGCATGCATTTTGATTCCCGGTAGTCTCCCAAGATACAATAGTCTGTTCTGCATTAAACCAAGACAGTAAACTTAACACAGCACTAAACCGATTTGCTTCAAGTTCTCGGTTGTGTTCGTTTTGGCCCTGAACATTCTTGGTTACTGCGAGTGCTTTAGAGAATTCAACCTATAAAGAAATTCTCAACGAGCCGACCCAGCTCACGCTAACATAGGTGACCGCATCTATCAAGAGTATCCTACCATACTCCACTTGGTTTGACAAGATATAAACGTCATTAAAAGCCTTTTCTTAACCTTATAAACGCGATAGGCTTGCACTTATTGCATCATAAGAATGGGATAGAGTTATACTCTTAAGTGCTTTCTTTTAAGTTAGCCAAGACTGGTTGTCCTATTGAACCTGGTCCGTGGGATCTCCAGTCGCCATGTTAGGTTTTCGTACTAGGTAACTTAGTCTAATTTAGGCTTTAAACCCATTCCCCTCGATGCACATACTACTCTCTAGATAAACCTTTAATATCCGGAATTAGGATTATCTCTTGACTTCATAAAGTCCATTCCAATTGAAAGTAGATGTCTCTCGGTATTGTATCAATGACAACCAATATGTCGTGACTTTACCATTATACATAGAGTTTGTTGAGCTTTGTGTATCACCGCTTGATTATCGCATTTTACGTATGGCTGACACAATTTTCAGTCATATTAGAATATCTTCCATGAATTTTCTGAAACCACTCAAATTCTTCACTACTCTAATTTCATAGTGGATTGAGCTATATTCGTTTGTTTGGAAGATTTACAAGAAATAGCGGTGCCTCCTAAATTGAATACATATCTGCTTATAAACTTTGATTCCTCTAAATCAGAAGTTTCATTTGCATTACTATATCTCTTCTGGATCGTTGGATATTTTTCCAAAATCTAATGCACATATAAATGTATTCTTTAAAGATTCAAGTATTCTCATGAATGCATCTCAGTGAATCTTAATAGGATTGCTCGTGTGTCTTATTAATTGAGATGTCCAGCCTCTTGCGCTTTACGATATACGTGTGACATCAAATACTACGAGTATACTCTAACTGTGATAAGTTATCACATTTATTATCATGTAGACCACATTAAATAGAATTATGAATTACTCTAATTCCATAATTATTGAATCTATCCAACACCTTATCCACATAATGTGCTTGAGATAGTTTAGTGTCATCGCATGACCTCTTAATCCTAATTGATTAAACCAAAGCTTTTTCATATTATAAGTTAATATTTTCTCCGTGGATTTAATATTCTCAATATTAGTTCCAAATATTAACATATCATTTACGTATATATAAACAAACCGTAAATACTCAATTATCCAATTTATTTATATGAATACACTTGTCATATTTATTAATATGAAAGTCAAAATTTGCTGATAACACTATCACAATTTTCGTGTCATTGTTTAGGAGCTTGTTAAAGATCAACAAGAAAATATAAAAATTTCGCAAACTATGTTTTCTTTTCCTTTAACAACGGGACTCTCTGGTTACTCCTTATAAATATTATCATTTAATTCACCATTAAGGAAGACAATTTTAACGTCCATTTGATAAAACATTGTATTGTATATAGCTATTAGAGCTATTAACATTCAAATGTATGTCATCCTAATCACTAGTGAATACGAGTCAAAGAAGTAAAAGTATTTCTTTTAATAAGGCGCATTGGCTACTCGTCCAGCCTAGTTTTTATCGATAGACTTATCGAAGTTTTTAACCTCTTGAACTTAAAAATTCGTCTACATCTAATTGGTTCACTCCTCGAGGTCTACCAATTTTATGAATGTAACACGCTGTCAATCGTCTCTTTCCAATCCTGGAACGTGGCATAATTTATTTATATGTTTGCGGTTTGACCTCTTTAAAGACCGATTCATATTTCTATTCTCGCAGAATATAGTAGTTTATAATTAAATATAATTATAATATTCATAAAGTAGACCCTCTTGATCAAAATCAATTAGATATTTTCGTAAAATATTCTATGAAATTAAAAAATTATTCTAGCCTAAAATGGGTTAGACTAAAGTGTTTATTCTCGCAGAATAAGTAATTTAAATTAACTTTAATTATAAATTGTAAAAATGTTTATGTAAGTAACATAATAAATAATATTACTTTATTATATTTTAATACCAGTTAATCACACTTACTGAAAATAAATCTGAAACAAAAGAATGATCAATTTATAAGAAATGATTCTCAAATCCAATGTTACATCACGTGACCCAGTTCAAATGATTACATTTATTTCAGATTTAAACACAAAAAATATGAACTGCTACTATTTATCACATAAGCTAGTAGTAATTAATATTTTTAAGTTATTTTTCTTTTCCGGTGGTGAAACCGAAATCTGACACAAGTTCCACCACATTTTGAGGTATTTGGTTTATCTTCCCATCCATAACTCATATGGAATGATATTTGACTTTCTTGTATGAAACTCGACTTGGTATGTGTGTAGACATCTAATGAGCTTTCCCCCACAAGTTGTCAAGTAAACCTGAATTTAAAGAATGAAGTTTGAGCGCATCTTAAAATTCTGTTATTATTGAGTTGACCTAGGTAAATTATTTGACAAATTATTCCCAATTAAACACACTCTTGTAAATGAATATATTCGTATTTACCCCCACAATTTGGATGTAAGAATTTAAATTTTCTTATTCCATTATCCACATTTGTATTTCACAAATATATTTTTTCGTATTTCGCAAATACATTTATTGCCTCGTATTTATTACTCAATAAATAGTGCAATATATATATATATATATATGTAAGAGTTCAAAACTTTTGAACTAATATAAATTAATTATGTGATAATATACATATATATATATATATATATATATATATATATATATATATATATATATATGTATATTATCACATAATTAATTTATATTAGTTCAAAAGTTTTGAACTCTTACATATTTGTATCGTAAATAAATTATAATGTATACTTATTTCTCACAAATAAATTATAAATACTATCAATATTTTCTTAATAAAATATTGATATTTATTTCACAAATAATTTATAATTATTTCTCACAAATAAAATATAATTATTATCAATATTTTCTCAATAAAATATTGATATTTATTTCATAAATAAATTATCAATATTATCAACATTTTCTCAATAAAATATTGATATGATAGTAATTTATATTACTTTCACAAATAAGTTTTCAATATTTTCTCAATAAAATATTGACATGAATCAACATTTTCTCAATTAAAATATTGATTTGAATAATGAATACTAGTTATTCCTTTATCTCAATATAAAGGTTTTTAGTAATTACATAAATATCATATATTCTACATAAATATAAGTCGTACTTATAAGAAAAATGTCCATTAAAAATTATTATGACATCACATACACATATGAGATGTGCTTAATGCAAGCTAGTAGCATTTTATTTATTCAAATTATCACCTCGTGTAATGATTAAATAGTACACATATGATTTACTTCAACAAAAAATAAATTAGTGTGTCGCCAAAATATTTATATAAGAATTAATTCATTTAGTTAAATGAAAATTCCTTTCATATAAATATATGCAAACGTTTAATGTAATATTCAAGTCCCAAAATAGGACTGGATTATGATAGAAATGGCAGATGCACATATATGCACCCAAATTGAAGTAGCGCACGCCTCTTAACTCTGTTTGTCATTTCTCCAATTAATTATTTCTCCTGTGACATTAATTAAATTCCAATTTCTCTCAGAAATTTGGATTGTCCTCACGACTTTTCCATTAACGGATTTATCCGCAAAGTCTTTTAATTATCTAATTAAATAGGAGTAAATAAATAGCCACTTTATTTAAGGAGATTTTCACTTATTCTCAAGCAAAAGGCAGAATTTGATAGCATAATAAATGACACATCTTAAGATGAATTAATTTCCATCCGCCCACACAATTCCACATTTTGATTTAAATTGACTCCATTTTGAGGAATCTTCAATAATCATCAACAATGAGTACTCATCTCCTCACGTGATGTATACTTTTAGTTTTAGAAAATGTGTTTTCACCTCTTCGCAAGAATTCGAAACCTTTTGGCTTCAATACACCACTAATTTCATAAACTAAAATTTTCTTTTTCTGATGCACCGATTCGCATACTCATGCAGAATGGTTAAAAGGAACCTAGTCTTTAGTTAAAGACATCTCTTCATAAATACACTATTCATAAGATTATTAGGTCCAATTCCCGGAAATAGAAGTTTCAGAAATATCCATAATTTTAATATTCGTTGATTTGCTTACAGATCATCCTGATCTTATTACTAGTCATATTTTACAAAGCACAAAAGATAAATTGTCACAATGATCTATACAAGTAGAAGCCCGGAATGAGTTAAAGTTAGGCAAACTTTGAACAGTCACGTCTCCTCAATTTCTTCTGATGAAGGGGTTCATTTCCAAACATCATTTCAAGGGATTGTCCCAAATTTTAAGGATCAAAATTTACTACGTCTTAGATATACATCCAGATTTTTCATCAGACATTAACTTCCCATGAATTAAACATTACTCAACATTTTACTAACGTGAAACATATTTCAAAATTTTCTTTTAAGTGATTCACAAATTTGATTCCAACAGGCATTTCGATATTATACAGCACTTTGTATAATAGAATTAAACACTTCGATTGGTAATGCTATTTAATCTCATTTACACAGACTAGTAACAAAGAAAATGTATTGTCTTAAGATTGTTGATGTCTAACAATTTATGTACTTAAATATTTCATCAAAAATATTTCTAACTTAAATCTCAACATATAACAAATACAGATAACTAACATATATCAACTCTAATAAAGTTAGATTATATAATAATGTAAAATCTAGTAAGAAATACTTACTTGGATCAACATAAATGAAATAACACTCCAATCAATATACGAAAATTAGGAAATAAAATTGAGGCTTGCCGAAGCGATTACCTTAAGACAATATTTCTGAGACTGCCACGGTGCATGCAGTTTGATTCCCGGTAGTCTCCCAAGATACAACAGTCTGTTGTTCATTATTTGCACAAATAATGAACCCAAGGCAAACCGAAGCAAATAGAAAATTTGATATACACTTCGATTGGTAATGCTATTTAATCTCATTTACACAGACTAGTTAAACAAAGAAAATGTATTGTCTTAAGATTGTTGATGTATAACAATTTGTGTACTTAAATATTTCATCAAAAATATTTCTAACTTAAATCTCAACATATAACAAATACAGATAATCTAACATATATCAACTCTAATAAAGTTAGATTATATAATAATGTAAAATCTAGTAAGAAATACTTACTTGGATCAACATAAATGAAATAACACTCCAATCAATATACGAAAACTAGGAAATAAAACTGAGGCTTGTCGAAGCGATTACCTTAAGACAATATTTTTGTGACTGCCACGGTGCATGCAGTTTGATTCCCGGTAGTCTCCCAAGATACAACAGTCTGTTGTTCATTATTTGCACAAATAATGAACCAAAGGCGAACCGAAGCAAATAGAAAATTTGGCAAAAATTTAAAGTAGAGAAGAGAGTAATTTCTGATTATTGTCAGAAAAAAAGGATGATTAATTGGCCAGATTAAGTCTTCAATTTATAGACACATAAATGTCTTTTCGCAAGAGACACGTTGCTTGGATTGCACTGTTTCGATCCAAAGAGTACCTCTTTAGATCGATTAGACGCAACCCCTTAAATACTCTCAACTAATTTATTAACATATAAAATCCAACATGCACAACCAAAAGTGCCAATATTTTGATTAAATCCCAGAAAATGCAATCTGAGACATATAAAATACACAATAATCATGTCAGTTAATGCATAATGTAAACTGGACAAAGAAAATAGGGGTACAACAAACAAATATAAACATTTGGAAGGGTTTTGGCTCGGTCTCGTGAAACCAGCAAGACAGGGCCAAACCCATCCAAATAGGCCCACAGGATCAATAGGACAAAGTGAAAGTCATGTAACAGGTTCAAATGGCCAAGCCAAAATTGTTGATCCTGTCACTGCTCATAATTTGCCTCCTCTAAAACCAGGGTAACTTTGGATTAAAGGGCCCATGATCATGAAAGGCAACACAACCATTCTCTCTTTTCTTGAGCTTTGTTATTATCAGACAAGTTACAGAACAAAGGAATACACATTGAAGAAGAAGGAGAAAAAGAAAGAAACTTACCAATTATTAGTAGATAAAATGAAGAAGAGCTCTGCCATTCACCTTCAGCCTTTTTCCCAATTTTTGTTTAATCTAGAGATTTAATTCATTTGACTGTTGTAGTTTTTCCCTCTGTGTTTATCGTGTTTTAGCTTTACCTTTTTTACTAGTTTAGTTTTCTTTTCCTTTTAGGTCTCTTTATGTCGGTTTTATGTTTCTATAAATATAGGGACTTCTTCCGCTATTATGTACACTTCAATTTCCAGTCATCAATAATATTTTTTGTTTTCATGTTTTCATCTCTTTCAATCTACTTCAATTTCTTTTTCATTAATGGAAGATATCCAATTCAACATGGTACCAGTAGACATTTAGACATTCTGCTCCTTCAATCTTTTCAATACAGAAGGATTATCAACATCAGAGATTCATCAAAATTCTACACAGTTCTTCATTTAATTCATCTAATCTTCCCCTCAAATCTCCAGTTACACATTATTCATCCGCTGCACATTACATTCAGAAACCTCTATTCCAAATTCACAGAATCTATTCTTCTTTCTCTTCCATCCAATTACAATTTTCCTAAACCCACTCCATCTGGTTTTCTTGATTTTCTTGTTTTTTCTTTTCTTTTCTCCTTCTCTGTCTGCTACTAATTCCTTACATTTTCTTATTTCTTGATTCTTGATTTTTTTTTCATCATGACTAACAACTCTTCCACCAGTTGAAGACCCCCAGTTGAAGACCCCTCCAGTCCATACTACCTTCACCTTGCAGATAGACTTGGGTTAAATCTTGTAAACAAACAATTGAATGAAGATAATTACTAATCATGGAGTAGGGCTATGATCAAGAGTCTTACTGTGAAAAATAAATTGGGTTTTAGAGATGGCACTATCCCCAAACCCACCTCTGATCCTACTCTAATCAACTACTGGGAAAGAAACAATACCATTGTTCTTTCCTGGTTACAGAATGCAGTCTCCAAAGATATTGAATCAAGCATTCAATATCACACCCTAGCCACTGATCTATGGGATGAACCCAAAGAAAGATTCAAACAAGGGAATGGACCAAGACTTTACCAACTAAGAAGGGATCTACTGAAGTTAACACAAGAGAGACAATCTGTCAACAGTTACTACACACAGTTTAAACTCTATTGGGGTGAAATTTTAAACTCTAGACCAGCCTGTACATGCGGGAAACTTGAGGAGTACTTTCAGAATAAATATTTGTTTATATTCTTAATGGGATTAGATGACTCTTTCTCCAACACTCGAAGTCAAATCCTGCTATTGGAACCACTCCCTACTGTTAACAAGGCTTTGGCCTTGATCATTCAAGAAGAGAAGCAGAGATCCCTACAAACACAATCATCAAGCTTGGATCCTAAAAACTCTATGGCCTTTGTCTTAAAACCTTCATTCAATACACCCAACCTCCAACCCAATAAACCTTCCCCAACTACACTCCGAGACCACCCTCCTTTACTCAACAAAGGCCCCAATTCAACAACATCCAAAATCAACAATACAATCCCTATTCAAGACCACCCTTCAATCCTAACTACAAAGGAAAGCAAAGACCCTTCTGCCTACAGAGTATATTTTGAATATCTTTACATTTTAGGGTGAAATATAGTTTCCCCCCTTAAAATATGAGGGTGGTATCAGTTACCCTCCTAAGTATCGATTGTAACACTTACCCCCCTCTGTTATAGTTTTGTAGTATTTATTCATAAAATACCCCCCCATCCCTTTCATAAATAATAATTTCTTTATTACTTTATCAAAATCAAATTGTATCTTTATTAATTGTGAATCCATTCATCCACCAAACAACATTATGTTTTTTTTTTTTTTTTTGTTACCTTCTTTTTTCGATCTCAATTTTTTTTCTTCATTTTCATCTCATTTTTTTTATAACCGAAGGAAACAAAGAAATGAATTGAAATATAATATTGTTTAGAGGATGGATGGATGAATTCATAATTGATAAAGATTTTATTTTTTGATAAAGAAATTAAAACATAATATTATTTGGTGTTAACTTGAATTTTGCTAGAAATAATTTGAAGGAGAATTAATCAACATTTTGAATAATAATTCGTACCGAATATAAATGAGATAATTATCACCAAATAAAAACTCAGAAAAATATAAAGAAAAAATTTGAGATAGAAATAAAAAAAAAATTAAACATAAAATAAAGAAAACAAATTGAAAAAGAAATAAATAAAAAAATGAGATGAAAATAAAGAAAAATTAGAGACCATAAAACCGAAGGAAACAAAAAAAATGAAGAAATTAAAACATAATGTTGTTTGGTGGATGAATTGATTCATAATTAATAAAAAGACAATTTTATTTTAATAAAGAAATTTATTATTTATGCAATGGGCGGTGGTATTTTTGGAATAAAAATTACAAAACTATAACAGAGGGGTAAGTGTTACAATTGATACTTGAGGGAGTAACTGATACCACCTCATACTTTAAGAGGGAAAACTGTATTTCATTCTACATTTTATATTCTAAAAAATTATCATGGAGAAGTAGTGATTTTAATCGTCTAAGTTTTGTAAGAGCGTAATTTTTTTTTAAATAACTATTATTTAAGAAATAATAAAGTCATGTTTTTTTTTTGTTTTCCAAGGGTTTTATCCCTTTTGAGGCGTGTCGGACGCATAAAGTGGAAACCTCTCCCAACAGAAATTTGATTATGAGTCCGCTACTTTGCAGTGACTAGTCCTCCCACTAGATCAATCTGGTATAAAGTCATGTTATTGAACACCCTAGAATGGATAGAACGGAGCGATATTTACTTAATTCATGAATCATGACATTAGATGGAGTATTTAGGAAAAATTGATGGATTCATGAAATACATTCTCTATTAAGATTCAAGAATGTCCACATTTCTTCACCAAATGCTACTTCCTCATTCTCCAAAATCGTACCAAAATTAGATACTATAACCCTAAATTCCTCTGCCCTTCTACAAGAAAAACCCTTAAAATGTGCTCTTCAGTTTCATCACCTTCACTCTTTCCCCCCTCAAATAACCCCTTTTTCTTTCACCACCCTTTCAGTTTCGCCTTTTCTGTTAAACCATTTGTTTACAAACCAAGAAAACCTAAACCCTTTTTACTATTAGCTTCAACTGCTGAGAAAAATTCAACTCCTGAACTTTCTTGGGACAAAATTGACCCTGATGAGTACAATGGTTGGGCCATCGCTGAAGTTTCTCCTAAACCAGTGAAGAAAAAGAGTGAAGATTTATTTTGGCGCACTTTGTGAACCCTATTTTTAAAATTGTGCAGTATTCGACAATTTAAGATAATTTGTGATATGGGTTTTTGCAGGTTTGACTACATTTGTGGTTACTGGAATTGGAGCTTCAATTGCTGTGTTTCTTGGTTTAGTTGCTTATTATTCAGTTTCAAGAAAAGGTTGAATCTCTCTTCCTTCAAATTTTTTTCTTCAAATTATTGGTATTATTAGTTCATATCTAAGCTTAATTGTTTTCTTAACAGTTTAATGATAGTTGTTGTTAAAAAAGGCAATGTAATGGTTATTTAACTTAATGATAGTTGTTGTTAAAAAAGGCAATGTAATGGTTATTTAACTGGGACTGAAATATTGGTCTAATTATATTATTTTACTATGCTTCATTAGGTTTTCGGTTTCGATATAGGCATCCAGAGTCTTTTGTAGATAGTAAGTCTGATACTGAAAGTGAAAGAATTAGTTCTGATTTTTCACTTGATGATGCCGAGGAGCCTGAGGAAAAATTGGGTGGTGTCTCAGAGGCATTTGTGGCAACAGGTGATTTGTATTTGACAACTTTTGAAATTGATCTCTTTCTATTTATTTACATTGGTCTTAAAAGAATAGTGATGATATGTGATTAAATACAGCAACTGAAATTGCATATGGATTTTCATTCTGTGAAGAGCTAATGCAAAAACACCCCTTGTGCTTTGTTTGCTTAACTATAGAAAAAACCCTGTGCAATTTTTTATTAGCAAAAAAAATCATTTGGAATTCCTTCATTAATGATAGGGAGGTCATTGTGAATTTTTTAAGTGAACGAGGAGGGTTATTGCTGATTTTCAAAGTTAAGAGGGGGATTATTGTCAATTTTTTAGGTGAATAGGGGTGTTTTTGCATCCTTTGGTGAGGGTATAATTGTCATTTTGGTTTTGAGGTTTTTTTTTTGGCTAATAAAAAATGAGCACAAGAGCTTTTGTTTTGGTAATTAGGCAAAGCATAGGAGGTATTTTTGCATTTCACTCTTCTTTGAATGCATCCTTTTTACATGAAATTTTGTCAGCTTCTATTGCTCTAAAGTTTTACTATTGATGCACTTATGCTAATTTGGCTGTCTCTCTAAATGTCATTCACTTGTGTTATATATAGTTATATATCATGTTTGATGATTTTAGATAAAATTTTGTCGATTAATTTAGAGACGAGTGACACTATAATGGAAGAAAGAAAGGAGCGAGTCATAGTTCCATTAGTTGCAGATAATGCTCAACAGGAAGCTATCTTAGCACTAAAGAAACTGAAGGTATGTTCTTGTTGAATCTCACATGATTTAGTTATTATGATTATCAAAAGATTATGGCTTAATGCTGTCAGTGTTAGTTATTCATGTTGTAAGAACAATTTTGTATATAACACTAATTAGCTCTAAAGGAATTTGCATATTGTGTATAAGGCATAAAAATCCATGATTCCCTCAGATCTTCTTTATTTGATAAATGCTATTGTATCTATAATCTTATATAATCTAAAGTCCTTGCGAAATCATTCTATAGAACTTTCTTTGAGGGAAACTTGGATAATTGCCCCTCAAGATCCTGTTACTATATTAATGCATAAAGATGATTTCTAACTTTTGCTATAAGATTAAAGATGATGATTGAAGATCCTCATTAATTCCGTTTCATATCTTAATTTAAGATTCTCAGTTCTATGTGTGCTTCTTACCAAGGCCTACAGATTATTGAAGATGATGCTATGGCAGATGAACTCTGTACAAGGCGGGAATATGCAAGATGGCTACTTCTTGCAAATTCACGACTAGAGAGGTAGCAATATATCATATATATATGTTTTCATCCAACATTTTATAATGTTTCTAACTCATGGTCCTTTTCACACTCCTCTTCCCATCCAATTTGGGGCCAAAAGTGCAAAAAGTAACTATTTGTGCTATTATTTCATTTCGTTTGCGTTGCTGGGTTTTGTCAGGAGTAGAAAGCATCGCATAATTCCATCTGCTGCACTTTGTGGTTCTAGAATTACTGCTTTTGATGATATCAAAGTTGAAGACCCTGATTTTGAACATATTCAATGTAAGGTTTGGTTAAAATGATACAAGTCAATGTTTTGGTAAGAACAGTGTTTTTGAATTGTATGCCAAACATGTTCTTAGCTCTAGCGGAGGCGGGTGTTATTAGAAGCAAACTGTCAGATGAAAAAACTGGGTTGAATTCCAATGATGTAGAAGGCAAAAAACTTGTCAATTTTTCTCCCGAGAGGTACTTTAACTTCTCTATATTTCCTTTCCATCCCCACCTTTTTGTTTAGGCTGACTTACACTCGGACCCCCTGAGGTTTATCGTAATTACAGAATACCCCCTGTGCATCCAAAAATTACAAGGACACCCCTTACAAGGGTGTTGTTGGTAAACATTTTCAGAAGTTGTTGAAATGGTAAGAGGTGTTTTGGTACATAATCTAGACCAGAGGGGGTCTCCTTGTAATTTCTGAAACGTCAGGGGGTTCCTTGTAAGACGACTAAACCTTAGGGTATACGTTCGTAGATCACCCTTTTTGTTTAATTAATCTTGACCCAAAGCCGCGTCATTGGATGTGATAGATATATCTCCCGTGAGGATCTCATTAGTTGGAAGGCCAGAATAGAATATGAAGTCATGCCAAGAATCATTGAAGAGGTAGGTATAAGTTATAACTTCTTGTTATTACCCTTCACTTATTTAACATGAGTGGTAATAGCGAAATGACCCTTCATAGTTCTTATCTTTAATACCCTAAGTTTTTTTGCAGCTCAGATGTCAAGGAAGAATATAGGATTTCTTGATGCTAAGGAAATCTCTTCCGATGTATTAGTCGAGCTTTTTGTGGACAATCTGGCTGATGAAAAGAGCATTCTTAGAGGAGTTTTCGGTTAGGACTCTTATTCTCCTTGGACTTGTTTCTCTTCTGTTACTTTAGTAGAATAGATTGAGAAACTGCCTTTTCGGTCTCATAGGACTGTACACTCAACATTTTTAGTCCCGCATTTCAAAATAGCACTTTGGGCCCGAATATCTTAATTTTTTGTTTGGTCATCGTCCTTTTCTCCCCCCGATTCCATCCTTATGCACTTTTTGGTCCCATAGGATAGAATCTATTTTGCACTTTTGGTCTAAAATTGGATAGAAGGGGGACATATGTAATGTGTAGAAAGAGTTAGTGTTTCTTAAAGAACGGGACCCATAAGGGAGTTTATGGGTCGGTTTCGACCCACTGAGGGCGAGAGTCTTTGACCCAACTTGAAGCCCATTAACCCTAAATCCCCCTACCTATGAAGTTGTTGATTGATATAATATCATATCTCAACCCTGTAAAGTCGTTGATTGATATCAATTTCTTTTTCTCCCCAAACGCCAATATTCAAAACCAATGCAAATCATATCTCAGATTTTCATTACAATTACTAATATTCTATCATCTAATATTCCAACCAAAACTATACTCCAAATCATGTTTCAATGCTGAAAACACTTACTAATTTTATGAAACCAACACATAGCCAAAACCAATCCATACACTTCCCAAGTCCTGGGTGTGCATTCTCATTGGACTAAAGTTCATTATTTTTCAAGCGAAATGCAAAAATACCCCTTGTGCTTAGCGTAATTGAGAAAAAAACCCGTGTTATTTTAGTTAGCAAACCCCCCCCCCCCCCCCCCCCCCCCCCTTTTTCATTTTTATTAGCAATAAACCCCTATTAAATTTCTTCATAAGTCAATAGGGAGGTTATTATGAATTCTTTAAGCGAACAACGGGGGTTATTGCTGATTTTCAAAGTTAACGGGGAGATTATTGATAATTTTTAGGTTAAGAGGGGTGTTTTTGCATTATTTGTGGGGGTATAATTGTTATTTTTCATGCAAAATATGTATTCCGACAAGGGAGGGTTCTTTTTACCAATAAAAAAATAACACGGGGTTTTTTGCTAATTAAAATAAGACAGGGTTTTTTTGGCTAATCAGGCAAAGCATAGGGGATATTTTGCATTTCACTCTTATTTTTTCCAGAATAAATTACTGAACAACATATTATTCACAGGACAAAGTAAGCGATTGCAACCTATTAAACCTTGCACAAAAGCACAGGCAGCAGTTGCATTGACTAGTGGAAGAATGACGGAATTCATAAAAGCCGAACTTTTGAGACTAGAAGCAGAGAATGTTTCAAAGCAAATTGAATTCAAAGAAGTTATGTCTGAGCTTTTAGAGAGAGGTGAAATAAAGAAATTTTGGGAACAAATAATAGAAGAAGAAAGAAGTCGAGGCTTGGAAGTGGAAATGGATTATCGTGAAGCCATTAAAGCTTTGGAACAAGAGAAGACTTCTCAAGAAATTTCTTTTGCTGAATTTCTGAAACAGAAGGCAGGTTTGGATTGTCAGAGACAGTTGCTTTTGAGTTTAAAAGCAGAAGTTAATGATATGTCGAGAAAACTCGATTTTGAGAGGGAAAACTACATTGATGAAAGGCGTGGTATTGAAGAAATACGAAATGGCTTGGAAGTGAATTATGAGGGATTGCTTGATAAAAAGTCAATATTGGAAGCTGAATTAGAAGCACTACGAATATTGAGGTAAAAATTAGTTTTTTTTTCTTCAAGGCGAAATTGTATTTTAGTCTCGAGCTAAATGCAAAAACACCACTTGTGCCTTGTCCAACTATCAAAACCCTCCATTGCGTTATTTTTTATTAGCAAAATTTGAAATTCACTTAAGGAGGTATTAATCAAAAATTTAAGTGAACAGGGGGTTATTGTCAAATTTCAAAGTCAGCAGGGCTATTGATAATTTTAAGGTTAAGAAGGGTCTTTTTGCCTCCTTTGTTGGGGGTGTAATTGTCATTTTCCAAGATTTTTTTACTAAACAGAAATAAGCACAGGGAGTTTTTGGTAATATAAATAAGACATGGGTTTTATTGATAATTAGGCAAAGCAAAGAGGGTGGGGGTATTTTTGCCTTCCACTCTTTTAGTCTCGATTAGGCCCTCAATACTTTTGATCCCATGCTTTTCAAAATTGCACTTTTGATCTCATTTTCTTGAAATATTTCACTTTGATCCCATCGCCCCTTTTCCCATTGCCTGGTCGCTATAGGATAGTCATTGTTTTTCAATTTTGATCCCAAATTGAATGGAAAGAAGGTGATAGGACCAAGAGTTACTAACATTATAAAAAATTAAGATCAAAAGTGCAATTTTGTAAGATGCGAGACCGAAAGTGCTAAAAATGCAATTTTGCCTCTTTTTATCTAAATGTTTTGTCAAATTTTGTACCTTATTTTTCCTTTTAAAGACGAAACAAAATTAGGTATATATAATATCAAATAAAATGTGGCTTCTTGTCTTGACTGGCAGATCTTGGGTTGAGGATGAAGCACTGAAAAGCCATGCTCGTGCAAAGGTTCTTGAGGACGCTGAGCGAAGGTGGAAATGGGATGGTAAATCTTAACATTTTCTTCTTCTTCTTCTTCTTCCAGAAAATGGATTTGCCCTGCAAGAATTAGAAATAAATATTTAATATTTGTTGATTTAAATGCATGTGTCATTTTCTTTTTAAAGGCTGATGGGGATGGCACTTAATTACCAGCAATGACAAAATAACAAGGAGAAGCTTATAACTGATCTTTTAAGAAACAATAATTTTTATATAAACCATCAGATTGATGATTCCAAGATATAGATGTTTCTTATAAACCATCAAATTGATGGGGAAAATGCAGCTTCTAATTAATTGTCTGTTTCTGTTGCTTTTGTTTCTGTTACAAATTTTATTGTCTTTATTGTTTAAGCAAGACCAAAGAATTAGATGTTAAATTTACCTTTTATAACATACCAAATAGTGTCAAAAGAAGCTTGCCTTTTGTATGGCTGGAAATAATGTGCCTACCCCGGTGGATTTGCTAGATGAGCGACAAGTGTGTATGAGGGACAATTTTTTATCCTCTTATGCACATGTGTTTATCATCCAACCTCTATGTATATAATCCACAGGTGTAGGATGAATATAACCGTATTTCTTAAAAAAACTTTGATTATGTATATTAACAAAGTGATTAACATGAAACACTTGAAATTTTTCAAAGAACAATATACTTTACATATAGTATTAATAATACGGTTTTACATAACACTTATATGAGGGGGAGATATAATTGTTCATTTTAAAATGAAATAAAAATTAAACTAAATATATATTACTTAACTTTTGTTATATATAAAAGGGTAATTTTTAAAAAGGCTATATGTGAAAGTTTAATTTACAAAAAGGCCTTTAAAACTTAAAAATTTCAAAAAAGCTATTATTTAAAAAAAAAAAGATTTATTCACTGATTTTGACATTTGGCATTAGGCAAATGTCAAATGTCAAATGTCATTGACATTTGACATTTGTCAAGTGCCAAATGTCAAAATCAGTGAATTGACATTTGGCGTTTGGGGTTTCCAAATGCCAAACGCCATGAAGATCTTCATGGCGTTTGGCATTTGGAAACCTCAAACGCCAAATGTCAAAAACGCGTAAAAATACAGAAATCAGATCGGAGAAGAAAAGAAGCGGCAAAACTTACATCAAACGAATGATCATTCTCCTTTGTTCCTCCTATCTCCCATCATCTCTAATTGCATGTGCCATCTCTAATTTGTGAAATTCTTGGGAAAAATTTGGAATGGAGAAGTTGAGAGAGATGAGAGAGTTGAGAGAGTTTGAATTTGAATTTAGGAATTGTGTTTAAGTTTTAGAGTTAAGGGTTTTAGTTATTTCTTTATTTTTTATATTAAAAATAAAGAGAAAAGAAAGGCTTTGGCCTTTTTGTAATTTCTATTTCTCATTTTGGCCTTTCTGAAATTGGCTCTTTTTAAAACATTGGTTTCTTATTATAATGTATTTTTAAATATACACATACGTATTTTAGTTATATCTTATTTTATAAACTTTGAAAATTCATATCATTGTATCCGTATCGTACTCGTTCGTATGCAACATTGATGTCCACACTCCACATGATAGAAAAAAATATTTTATTTTTGGGTTTAATTTCTACAATATTTATCACATTAACAACTGTCAAGGTTAAGCCATTTCTTGACACTTGAAACAATCTTTAACTGATTAATTCGTCTTTTGGCAAGTTAACTCCATGTGATATGTCAAATAGACAATTTACCTTAATGTAATATGAAATAATGAGCAATTTACCTCCTTTCTAGTGGAGACGTTGCGCACAAAATCCATAATATGACTGAGACTTTATTTTTGTGTTAAATATCAATTTAACCTTTACCATTAGCCTCCTGTGATATGCGTAAATGGTCACTTTAACTCCCTTTGATATTACATAATGAACATTTTACCCTCTTGTAAAAATGTAAAAATTAAGAGGAAGGTAGTGTGCTTCTTTTATTAAAATCACAGGGAGGTATTTTGTCTTTATTATTTATGACAGAGAGTTAAACTGTCAATTTAAAATAACACGTAGAGTTGATTTGCAATTCACTCAATACAACGGCTGTCTTTTTTTTTTTTTAATTGATATTCAAACTTCATTAAATAAAATACAAGCTGCAAATACAAAATGGAGGACTTCATACACAATAAAAACAAAAGTCCTACCAAAAACGGGTTAGGTGGTAATGACTCAAGGGGGATTCTATGGTGACTCTTGGCTAAGAGTTGAGTCATCACAACAAATCAATCCCAACTCTTGAAAAAATCAAAAGATGTATCTTGTCCATTGATTGTGTATAAATGTATACAACCCCACATTTTATATATTACATCAAAAAATTTAATAATTAATACATTGTAAATAGTAGATTTACGTTACTACCCTCAAATAAAAACAACAAAAATACTCAATTTTACTAGAATATCCCTCTCATTTCTTCTCCCCCAATTTCTCTCCTAACCCCAACCCCTTTCCAAACCCTAACCCACACCACCACCACCACCACCACCCACCATCTCCCTCTTTGCTCCTTAATCATACCAGAACGGCGGCACTTCACTCTCCGTTGTTCTGGTCGCGACGCCGCTGCCGTTCTGGTGGCGAAGCTTCCTTCTTTTTTTTCAAGACCAAAAAGGCGGCACTTTGTGTTTGCTGGATCTAACCAAGAAGCTTACTAATCCATTCAACCAAACCGTTAAATTTTATATCTATTCTTCCACAAAATGTTTATCTCACTTATGAGTTTCATCCATCAATCGATTCTCCGGAACTACTTACAAAGCTACTCGTGTCAGGGCCTCATTTTCATTCTCGATTTTGGTCAATTAATTCACCGGTGACGCTTCCTTCACGAGGAAGAAGCTTCCTCATTTTCATTCTATGTTTTTCATTTTCTAATCTTTCTTAAACACACAAAAAAAAGACAAAAAAAACTACCGAGCTCCGCTGGGGCGGATAAAGTTCCGCTACAGCGAAACAATTGAGGAAGTATATTATATATGAAATAGATAAAGGGTAAGTTGGGAATTTTGTAAAATAAAGTGTAAGGGTATAATGGGTATTTCAAAGGTTAGCTGGGTTGTAAATAAATTTATTGGGGTTGTAATGTGGACACATGTCCAAATTTAATTAGCCAAGAATAAGATTGTTGGTGACTCTCTATGAAGTGAGAGTCACAATAGACCATCCCATGACTCAATAAGATTCATGACCCGAGGCACAAAATAATGTGATATCAGAACAAGACGGGAGTTTATTGACAAACATCATAACTCCTGGGAGTTCACAAATCTTCTACTATCTCCGTCCTTTATTTTTTCTTCTATTTTCTTTTTGAAATATTTCAAAACAACACTCCCTTTTCTTAAACGAAATTATTTTTCTATAAAATATCCTCTCACTTAAAAATAATAATTTGGCACCACTAATTCTTCACCACTGCTTACATAGACATAAATATAAAAATACCTGAAACTTTTACTTGTTCAACTGTTACATAAAGCTCCGTGTCAAAATCCAATGGAGCAAACAAAAGAGGACGAAATGAGTAAAATATTCTCATACCAAAATGATGGAAATTTCAAACTGATAAAATATATTTTTCCTAAAAATAAAACACCGTGGAACACCTCTAATCCGAGTCTCTTCCAGAGACAAAACAAATTTAAAACCCCTCAACAAGCAAAACCACCAAATGAAAGCAAAATCTTCAAAAGAAACCATGCCCAGATTCTGCTTAACGCTAGAACATACATATAGGACACTTAAAGAGAAACAAAGAAGAGTTAGACTCACTACATCTAACTAGGGCTGTCAATGGAGAGGATTTCAATCCGGATTCGTCCGAATCCGATCCGATTTATTAAAATGTACGATTAGAGATTCGATGGATCTTATCCGATTATGAAGATCCGTAATCCGAAAAACATGGAACGAATATGGATGTAGGTCGATCCGATCTGTTAAAGATCCGTATCCGACAATAAATAAAAAAGAATGATATATATACATAATGTTTATAAAAGTAAGTACCTTTAGTAATATTTCACCGTCAATTTTAGAAGATAGTAATTTATAACTCGTTTATAAATTTATTTAAACCAATATTTTCATCTTTAGTAAAGAAAGTTTGAACATGTTGGCTAAACTTAAATAAAATTGAAAAGTTAATATACTTGTTTTAGGAAAAAATATTAATTTAATGTTTTAAGTGAAAATTTTATTTTATCCGAAAAAGATCCGATATCCGGCCAAATCCGACCAAGATCCATTGGATTCAAAAATTCTAGATCCGAACACAATCCGAACAAGATCTGAATCCGACATAATCCGATCTGATATAAATGGAGCAAGATCTGAACGAGCCTGATCCGACCAGAATCCGACCCATTGACAGCCCTACATCTAACAAAACAAACTACTAATTAAAAAAAAAACCAGAACAACACACCATTTATAGCTGAGTGAATAGCAAATTAACTCCTTAATGTTATTTTAAATAGGCAGTTTAACTTTCTGTGATAACTAAAAAGGCAAAATACCTCCCTGTGTTTTTATAAAAGAAGCACACTGTCCCTCTCTTGATTTTTACATTTTTACATTTTTACAAGGGGATAAAATGTCCATTATGCAATATCACACGGAGTTAAAGTGTCTACTTACACATATCATGACAGAGAGGTAAATTGTCTATTTACGCATATCACAGAGAGATAAAGTGAGGTGAATATGTTGTTAAGGGTAAATTTAAATTGATCATTTTTTTACGTAAAAATGGAGTCTCAGTCGCATTACAGAGTGTGTGTGCAACACCTCCACTAGCAAGGAGTAAATTGCTTATTATTTTATATAATAGGAATGTAAATTGTTCATTATTTTATTTCATATGAAAGTAAATTACATATTTTCATATAACGGGGAGATAAATTATCTATGTGACATAACGCATTGAGTTAACTTGTCATAAACCCTTTCTAGCTCATGTGGACAGCCGGCAAAATGATAAGAGCACGAAACAAAGTCAACCGAAGATACAAAAGGGCCTTTCTCATTTATTAAACAACAATCACAAAAATGGAGAGTGGAGAAAACTTTCGACTTATCCTTGAAAATTCTGGTAGCCGTCAAAGGCATCCCTGATCTGGGCTTGTTCAATTAATGCAGCGGTCAGGGGCGGGGCCCGGATTTCTGGATGAGGAGGCCAGGCGAAACTAAACTAAAAATCATAGATAAATATCATACTTTAATAATTTGTATATTTTTTTTTTTGATAAATTAAATAGCTTTTGCCAGAATTGACAACTTTAATAATAAGCTATTTTACACTAATGAATTTTTTTAAGACTAATATATTCCTACTTAAAATATAATTAAATTAAAAGAACTCTACTTCAATATGAACACTTCAATATAAATAGAATAAAAAATAAGAAAACTAAATGAAAAGATATAATTAAACATGGAGTCTTAGTATATCTATTTCCTACATAAACTCCTCAAATCTAAAAATTATCTCTTACATAAACTTTTATAATTTATTTATAATCAAAGTACGTAATTTTTGTTTGGCTAGAAAAGCAAAATATAAACAATATCCAAGAATATCAAGACATACATAATATCGAATAATCAAGACATGTATAACCTCAAATATAAATACCGGTAAAGTTAGTGAAAAAACATGTGAAATCGGTAAAAAAAATGTTCATGAAATCGGTAAATACATGTGAAATCGATGAAAATTCAGGTAATAATTCATGTTTAAAATTAGTGAAATCAATAAATCGGGGAACAAAGGTAAAGTCGATGAAAACATGTGAAATCATTTAAATATGAGATGAAATTTGTGAAAAAATGTATAGATCAGTGGGAGAACGTGTGAAATAGGTTAAAACGAGTAAAATCTAGAAAAAGAAAAAAATAGTTTAACCGGAAAAAATTGGGTGAAAATGGTAGAAAATAGTTTAAACCGGAAAAACAAAAGAAATCGACAAAAAATGAGAAAAGTAACGAAAGTAGGTTAAACCGATATAATAACGGGTTAATAGGAGGAACATATATTAAATCGATGCAAAGTGAATCAAATAGGTAAAAAGACGGGTTGAATTCGTGAAAAAATGGATTATGATTATGAATTAAATAGGTGAAAAGCGGCTTGGGTATGTAAACAAATGCATGATATTATTTTAAATTAGTACAAATAAATAGTGCTCTTAAAATCCAAGGTGGTTGGGTCAAGTGGTAGTGACTTGCGACCCCCAGAGGCGAGACTCAAGTTCGAATCTTACTGGAGACATCACACCGGGGATGAACTGTACCTTTTGCACTCTTCGGTCCGAGCTGTAAATACACAGTCTAGTAGATAAAAAAAAAATAGTGCTTTT
>JAYDYQ010001251.1:0-17500 GCA_034814905.1 Penstemon davidsonii | reverse complement strand
TATTAAGGACCTCAACATGGTTAGACGTCATTACCTCATATCTGGGCACGCGATGGTGGATTCTCGCCCATTTCTCAAACGTCACCTCGTTCTGTAGCCAATTTTCACATGCTGGGCTCTTGGTTTTCAAGTAACCAAAATATTTTTCGAACTCACTCTCAGTGTACGCGAAAACAGCTTTGTAAAAATACCCGGCTACCCCATCTTTCCTAAACTTTTTTAGCAAGTTATCTTTGAGGTGGTAGTAACATGCCCCATGATCAGCTAAAGGGTAAACATCTTTTACCGCTTTAATAAGCCCTTTGACCCTGTCTGAAACAATAACCAGATCGTCTCTGTCTGGTACACCCTCTCTCAAGCACTCTAGGAAATAAGTTCAACACGCTGCATCCTCGGTGCCATTAGTTACCCCCATGCAATTGGATAACAACGATTTTCACTGTCCGTTGCACTTGCAATTAGAACGGTTCCTTTATATCTTTGCCCCATAAATGTTGCATCAATTACAATTACATTTCTTAGGAAATGGAATCCTCGAGTAGCCGCTCCTAAAGCCATGAAGAAATATTTAAACTTATTTTTGGAGTCCGTATGGATGCGTGTGCGCGTGCCAGGATTTTTTTGCTCAATCATGTAAGCATAGGAGGGTAGATTGGCAAAATTTTCTTCGAATGTACCCATAATTTGCGCTTAAGCAACTTGTTTCGCCCTCCAAGCTGTTTGATAGCTAATGTTAACATTTTCTTCGGCACGCATGAAGTTTATCAGTGCATCTGGTTTTGGGGCTTCATTGGCGTTAAGATATAATCCCGACGTCCGTAAACCAACCATACGACTTGTTGCTTGTCTATGACCAGCACCTCTATTCGATATCCCACAAGTGTGAACGTTTCTATGTGTTCGAATAACAATTTCATCACACTTCGCTTCCTTAGTCGCATATAAACCCCATGGACAACCAGGAGTCATACACCGAGCTATCTTCCTATCAGGGTCAGACTTATACTATCTAACTTCCCATTTTTTATGTACATCAGTATCATGAAGTGCATCCATGAACTCTTTTTTGTTTCTAAACCGTTGACCAACTGTACATCTTGATTCATCACTCCTCCCCTGACTGGAATTTGATCCCGAATAATTTCTTACAACATCATCAGCGTTATCAAAGCCTTCATGACTAGGTGGTTCGTAAAATTCTTCATGGCTAGGCGCTTCACCATAACCACCACCAACATCACCACCTACATCACCACCTACATCATCACCCACATCACCACCCACATCACCACACTCGTTGTCAACTTTACGGTGTTCACCATTTACATCAGCACCACCATAATCACCTTCGCCGTCAAAGTTACGGCGGTCATAACGAACATTACGACCTTCGTTGTCATACGGAGACCAGTGACTATATGCAGGAGAACAATGTAGTGGTTCAACTTCCTCCACTGTAGGTAAAGTTGGATTAGAGGCAATGATCTCCTCATCAACATCATCTTGTGCACTTGATCCTCCTATAACACATCCATCAAGTTGGTAACTGAAACTAACTTTGTCCATGATTTTTTTTCCTTTACTCTGGGTCATAAGTTTCTTCGATTTCTCTTTCTCTTTTCTCCCGGAGTTGACTCTATCCTCATAATTTCTTCTCTCGGAGAAAAAATCAAGTACAAATTTAAATCAATAGAACTATGGGCATAGTGCTTTGTTATCTCCCAATCTTCTTCATCTGATACTTTCACTATTTGGTTATCAACACATTTGCGCAGTATCTCAAAAATATCAGTATACCGATCTAAATTCAACTTCTCGCAAATTTTATCAACTAGTTCCTCAAACGAAATTCTCCTATCCACCATTATCATTTTCACAGAATTTCTATCACCACTCCAACACCATTTATCATCCATTTCGCGTATAAATCACCGCCATATCGAAGATATATTATAATTTTGTCCATTCCTACAAGTAAAAACAAAAATTAATACACAAACTATCTAAATAAAAAATGCATTCTCGAATTCGAATACTGCCATGTTGGCGTGTGGCGTGTGGCATTTGGCAAGGAACAAACGCCACACGCCATGTTTATCTTCATGGCGTGTGGCATTGAAGGCGTGTAGCATTTGCCAAATGCCACACGCCATGAAGATAAGCATGGCGTGTGGCATTTGGCAAATGCCACACGCCACACGCCAAAAAACGGGATTGTGCAGCCCGAATTTTTTTTCCATTTTTGCGAACTAAATCACTCAATAATACATCAAAAATTCAAGTAACTTGCAAATGCTTACCTTTTATGTTGTTCTTCTTCCTTTTCTTCCTTGATTTGAGTGAAATTTGTGTGAAATGGGTTAGGGTTTGAGGTTGATTTTGGGAGAGAAATGAAATTGATTTTGGGTGGGGCTGATTTTGAATTTTGAAAATTTTGGGGTATATTTGTTATAGTTTAGTTTAATTAAGAAGAGTTAATTAATTTAGTTTAGTTGATTAATTAATCTTGTGGCCTTTTTGAAATTTTTAAACACTTAATGGCTTTTTTGTAATTTAAACTTTTATTTATGGCTTTTTAGAAAATTACTTGAATAATACATATTTATGATAGGGCAATTTGGTAATTTTCAATGGGGCAATTTAGTAATTTCGATTTTTTTGATTTTTGTGTAGATGCTATAGCGCACCAATCACACACCCATCGACAAACAAAATTCACCTAAAACAATAAGATATATTCATGCTCCCAAGAGACTCTTAACAAAATGCAATTCTAAGTAAAAAAAATCTTATTTGCAGGAGTTCCTTTTCAAGTATGCATTACAAGTTTGTCTAACAATGCTTATCTATATCTTAGAGAGTTAATGTCAATTTACCCCAAGTGATTTGCATAATGTTTAATAACCTCATGTGATTTGAAAAAGATCATTTTATTTCTAGTGAAAATTTTAAATGAGCAATTTACGTGCTTCAACTGCAGAGTGTAACTCACTCGGCGAAATTGAAACTGATCATGAAAAATATTTTTGTAACATGAGAGTGGTGGGGAGGGGGGGAGTGCCATATTTATCATAACATAAGGGGTAATGTGCCACATTTATCATAACACATAGGGTTAAAGTGCTATATTTATCATAACACATGGGGTAAAATGCCACATATAAAAGGGGTACATTTGTCAATTCTTTTTAAAGTTTAAAAATTTTAGGAAAGCAGTGTGAAACTTTTATAAGATCATACATTTTTGTTTCAGAAATAAACTTTTATAATATTCCACTATCTCAATATTACATTGAAACCATTATCCAAATCGAACTTTAAAATTTCTTCCAAAACTCCCAAACTAATTTTGGAAATCAAATCGAGATGAAACACATCCAAACTAGTTCCATATTAAACCTTAGATGCAATTTTGTGAAATGGTTGGAACCTACAATAAGTGTGTTAAAGAAAGAAAAAGAAATTTGTTGGTTTAAACTTTTTTCTTTTCTAATGTCGTGTAGAAGAAAAAATCAACTTTTAAGGACACTATATTTTCATCCAAACCGAAGGATATTTTGGGGACTTTATGTTATATTAGTGGGGCATTTGGTAATTTGATAATATTGTTAGTCGTGTTATTTTTCTAACAACTGACTAAATAATAGAAGGGAAATTCTTACCCAGACCGGGTTTGGTCGAAATCAAAGTAACTATATGACAAGTGCAATACATTTGCTTTGGGATTGGATGTAACGAGAGTGACCAATACATTTGCTTGGTTGGATAAGTTTGGCCAAACTAGGTTTGGACAAGAATTTTCCATAATGGAAGGTAGGTGTTAAAAAAAGTACATTCGGGTAATTGGGAAATTTTTTGTCCAAGTCTAACTTGGCCAAACCTATTCAATCACCAAGTAAGTGTATTGCAATTGCTTTGTAATTGGCTAGTCTATTGAGAGTTACATATAATCTCAAAATAAATGTATTGCATTTATCATGTAATTACTTTGGGTTCGACCAAAACAAGTATGGGTAAGAATTTCCCCGGGTAATTGACTTAGATATTTTTTTTTTTTTTTTTGACAGAGATATTTAACCCTATTTCATTTATTCTTCTCTAACCAAAAAATAAGAAAGAAAATATTAATTTTAAATCTGCATCCCCTTCATCTCCTCACCCCAACCAGCACCCCCTGCTCCCTCCACCCCCTTACCAGCACCGCATTCCCCCGTTTCCCTTCCCCTCCGCCGTCCCAAACAGCAGCCCCAACCACCCTCCCTGAAACCTGGGCGACGAAGAATGAAAAGGTATCCCGGCGGAGCTCTTCTGTCTCAGTCTCACAAAGAATATGGGAAATTGCGGCACTAGGGAGGAGTCAGCCGTCGTCTCTACTGCTCATCAACAACAAGGTTCCCTTCTATCTAATTTAATTTTTTAATTAGAAATCACCTGGCTACACTCACCCTTCTACCCACACCAGATCTAGGTTTTAGTCCACTCATTCTCGGTCTCTGGTTACATCGTTACCTTTCACAGTTAGTTATTATGTGTATGTCCTATGCTTCCCTCATCACCTTCTTCTGTTGAATTGCATTTTCTCTAATTTCGAATTTGGGAAAACCATAATAGCTTAAATTGCTATCTGTTCCACGCCTTGGGTAACTGTTACCCGAAACATCCCGTGGTTTTCCGGATGTGGGGGATCGTAGTTAGTGTTTAGGGTTTATTTCTTCTGCTTTTATTCATAATTATTTCCAAATAAATTTATTATTGAAATAGAAAACTATGAGCAGTTCAGCATCAACTCCAAGGCTTGTCGTTACCCACTAGAATTCCAGGTACAGAGAAGAAACACAGTCGCTCCACCTCAGATCTGAGCGATCCTTCGACCCCCCGCAACTTTGAGGACTTCCGCAAAAACGCGCTACTCTACACCCACATTATTGCTTTCACTTTGTTCGAGCTCGAGACCATCACCAAAAGCTTCCGTTCTGACTACATTCTCGGCGAGGGTGGTTTTGGAACGGTCTACAAAGGTTACATTGATGAGAATGTTAGGGTTGGACTCAAATCACTCCCTGTTGCTGTCAAGGTCCTTAACAAGGAAGGCCTTCAAGGCCACCGTGAATGGCTAGTGAGTTTTTATGGCCTTCTCCTTTACTCTTTGATCTCTTTACTTTTAATTGATACCCTATTATGATTTTTTATTTTTTTTGTGTGTGTGTCTGTGTATACATGCCCTACATTATATTGCTGAAACTATAGCTTCGTTGTTTCAGACTGAGGTCAACTTCCTCGGGCAGCTCAGGCATCCTAATTTAGTGAAGTTGATTGGATATTGCTGCGAGGACGATCATAGGTTACTTGTCTATGAATTCATGTTCAGAGGAAGCCTCGAGAATCACCTTTTCCGAAGTGTGTTCCATTTCTTTCTTAAGTCAATCTTTTTTGCTGGTTCTGCTACTATATTTTCCATCAATTGCCTTTGGTTTCCTGTCTGTTGAATATCACCTTGGTTAAATTATTACTTGCTTTGATGGTTTTTACGCGATATCAGTGAAACATTATGCGTTTACAAGCGATATCAAAGTTAATATATTTGTCTTCACAGAAAATGTTTAGTCTCATCTGATATGAGTATCTATACTTGCTTCCTGTGTAGAAAGTTCATGCTAGTGTTGGGGATGGTAATGTTTGGCCACCAGTAATGTGATTAAGCCACCTGAACCTGTAATAGTTGTGAGATTAAATTGCTATTTGAGATTGTTTAGGGCCTTACTGATGACAGCTGCTTCGAGACATTTCTGTCCCACAATTCCTTCTGCTAAGCTCTCTTTGTCATGTCTGCTTAACTAACATCGTATGATTCTATGTACTGTGCATTTGTGGATGATAGTTACAGTTTCATATATTTTTCGTCGCTTTTTGTTGATGGTTATATGCTTAGTACTTGTAAACTGGGTATTCAATGGCTGCTTATGCGACTGTGAAAGTCAAGACATATTTTATTGAGTTAACCTTTTGCTGACGCAATTAACCTGGAATTTTCTGAGGTTTCCAGAAGCAGCTGTTCCTTTATCTTGGTCAACAAGGATGATGATTGCTCTTGGGGCAGCTAAAGGGCTTGCTTTCCTTCATAATGCTGAAAGGCCTGTTATCTATAGGGATTTCAAGACATCAAATATTCTGCTGGATTCAGTAAGTACTGTTATTAGGATTCTTCATATATATCTGTTGGGTTATGTAAGTCATGTCACGAAGATTTTTCTTCAGTCTCTCTTTTTCATCTGGTTTGCCCCCTTGCTGATGGGTAAGGGAACTGCACCGGTAATGTTGTGACCTATTTCTTGGGCAAGAGAGCCTTACTTCTCTTTACTTGTGATTTGCTTGTGATTTGTTGCTTTCTGGAACCTTCCTTTTTCCCCACCTGACAATATTTGTATCTAGTCGTTTACGCAAAATCTGTTTTACAGGATTATACAGCCAAACTCTCTGATTTTGGGCTTGCAAAAGCAGGGCCGCAAGGTGATGAGACTCATGTATCAACTCGAGTTATGGGTACCTATGGTTATGCAGCACCTGAATATGTCATGACTGGTATAAATTATTATCTTTAGTATTGCCTTGGATCAAAGTATCTTGTTATATATTTCAACTGTTGGGAACAATATCCGAGCTATTGGAGGTAGGTGATTCAGAAGTTGGGGTGTTTAAGTCCGGAATGCCATATCTTAATGCATGGAGTCCCTGGACATTGTTAACTCTTAGTTGAATTCCTTTGTAGAGTTTGCCCATATGACACTGGTATTGGTACTTGTGTGAGATGAGCAATATATAGGTCAAGAATATCTGCAATTCAACTCTGTGGTTTTGATAAGGAACGAAAAATTATTTTACGGCCTACATATCCTTATCAGGAAGATTTATGCTAATAAAAAAATTGTGCAATTCAGATCTGTGGTTCTTACAAGGAAGATATATATATTGTTATTTTTCAAGTCTGCAAAATTTGCAACTTTGAAGCCTAATTTTGTCTATATGTATGAAAAGGCAATGTACAGTATGTTTCTGCGGTAAATCGTTGTAAAGATAGTTACCTAGTTACATCACCAACTCATCATTGTAGATTTAAAATATTTCATATTTATGCTTTTCTTTATACCATGAGATGTGTGCGATTGAATGTTTGCTCACCAAGTGTACTGACTTCATCTGGTTGATGTGTCTGCATGAAATGGGCAGGGCACCTTACTGCCAGAAGTGATGTCTACAGTTTCGGAGTAGTTCTTCTGGAGCTTTTGACAGGAAGGAAGTCCGTGGACAAGACAAGACCAAGTAAGGAACAAAGTCTAGTAGATTGGGCCAGGCCAAAGCTAAACGATAAGAGGAAAATGCTGCAAATCATAGACCCTAGGTTAGAGAATCAGTACTCAGTAAGGGCAGCGCAGAAAGCTTGCAGTTTGGCATACTATTGTTTGAGCCAAAACCCAAAAGCTAGACCATTGATGAGTGATGTGGTTGAGACATTGGAACCTTTACAAAGCAGTGTTTGTAATGAAGTCTCTGCCTCATCTTCGACCCCTACTCTTATGTGTAGTGGCAGCCCATTTGTCTCGGGAAGGATTCCAGATTATCGGATGCATCGTAGGTTTGCTGGGCCAGTGGGAACTGGTGTTGGTTGTCGCACTTCCAATTCAAATTGCTCACCAGGTGGCCCCACAGCATGCCGAGTTAGATGAGATAGTTGCATGAATTATGTATGTATGTATGCTGTGTTATAGTGCCTTCACGGAGCTTCCTTGTGTTTGATGTGTATCATTTTGGTGATTGAAATCTTGTTGATGTAAGGAAAATTGTTTGGTCTTCGCTATGTTTACTGCGAATCAAATATCAACCAGGAACGATATTTTTACAATCAATTTTATGTGTTATTTTTCTTCTATTTAAGTTGATTTGACTATAAGCAAACAAAATTCTAGACTAAAAAAGCGGCTCCATTTATTTAATTTTTGTTTTAAGATTTAGTTATTACATTTAGGTTTCTAACATATAAAAGATTCACTTTTCAATTAATTAGAGATGGGTATGATCTTTTCTGTGCTATTTCAATTTTCAAAAAAAAAAAAATTGTAAATAAAACAACTATATGTAACTTCCAATATGGATGCATTAACTTTGATGCTCAACCTGTGCAACATTCTACATGTGCCAAGTCTTCTATAGATGAATATGAAACAATTTTGTTCCCATTAATCACAATCCATATTCTTTTATGAGAATTCCTTGTATTGCTAATGGCCCTATCTTCTATAACGATAGATAGCCCGAGCACTGCCTTGGACATGGCCCGAACATTGCCCAAGCAATGGATGTTGGTCAGCCCCCAACGGGGGATGGCGGAGAAGGGAATCAAACACCAATCAGCGCACACTGCCCTTCCCCGACGTCCCCCGACAGGGGTGCAAGGGCCAAAATCGATATTAATAAAGATTTTGGTGGGGAAACTCAAACTAAAACCCATTCAGTTCTGAATTACGTGCCCCTTCTCTTTTTCTTTTTCACATTATAGTGTGCACTACAAGTGTTGCTCGTAGTGCAAGGATTAAAATGAAATATATGTTTCCCTTCTTGAATACAAGGGCATTTAGTGAACTAAGCGGACAGGATTTAGCCTTTTGGGTCCCGGGCTCCCGGCACAGGTTTCTCCACTCACGAAACTGCATAATTTCAGAAAAATCAAGATAATGATTGCAATTCAGCCATACCTCGGGAGGTAAATGAATTTTTCCCTTTACAACGTGATGCAAGCTAATCGCATATCAATAAGAAAAAGTAAAGTAGCATAAAAACAAAAACATGCCGACAGAAGGGCACACAGTAACAGCAATAACTTAGGATTCATAAAATAAATAAACAACAATGCTCAAACACAGGCACAAGTGAAGGTGCTAGTTGAATTAGCGAATCTTTTAATCGTCACTTATTTTCTTTCCCTACTCTTCCGCATACTAATTGCTGCCACTTCAAATTAACTATAAAAGTTACAATATGTCAACTTATAATATGAAAAATATAATATACTGTCAACTTATATGTCAAGTTAACTTCTAATAAAGTTTGTACTACAACTTCTAATACCAAGCTAAAAACATAAACAGACAGTTTTGATGGTAAAAACGATTGTCCTGATTATCTTTAGAATCTCACAGCCGCGTATCAACGACAGAGTCATCAGCAATCTGAAGATAAAGTAAAAATTATACGTATAAAACATGCCAAAATATACCACAAGTGGCAGAAGCACAGATGTGTAGTGCATTTACCTCCAATATTCTCATGTCGATCAATCACCCAATACATGAGTTTTATCTTCATAATACCTTCTTTCACTTTCAGCTTTCTTCTCATTTCGTTTCTGTGCAAGAGTCATCAATAGTAAATGTATAAATGTGTGTGTGGGTTGTGGTGGGAGGGAATGGGAGGAAGGTGCACAGTAATCCAATCTTGTCCATATAAACTCATCATAAATGTGTAAAAGTGAAGACAAAAATAATTATTTAAGCTCTTCAAACTCTTAATAATTTATCAGAGATGAGACCTGGTATGCCTCGTGATTCGATACAATCCTCCTGATTATTGTGCTAGTTGTTATGTCCAGAGGACTTTCCAGCAGCTTGAAAATACCCAGGCTTATTGGAACAGCATAAGGATTCTGCTTCTCCTACAAAATCAGCAAATGTAAGTGACTTCGTAACTAATAGATTCATGTCACAATTTTTTCTTTTTCTTTTGGGTAAAGATAACCAAATATTATTAATTGTAATATTACTATACCTTCTGAAAATCATTATCCTCCGCCACAGTACCATGCACAACCAAAGAGATATTGAAGGTCGTTATCTGCAATCACAAGGTAACAAGAATTTCACAGGACAGAAATTTAAAGAAGTGTGCATAATGTAACATCTATCAACTGGATCCTACTAGCAATAGTTACTTAACCGCAGTCACCCCCTCAACCCTCCCACCCAGAAGGTAGGCAAGATCATAGGCATAAATATTTTAATCGTTACTTTCCTTACAAGCAGGTTCTGCATATGCTGCTGCTCACATTAAAATCAGTACAAATATTATCTATCATATGCTGACGGGACAAGGAACCACGCCAAACATTCACACTATGCTTCTTCTGAAACATCCGAGGAAATCCAGCTAAACAATATTAAGGATATAATGGAATCAAATGCCAAAGCATCAATACTACGATCTACAATTCACACTGGGAATTGTTTGGATCGTTGGAGGGGGATGGAGTGATGACGATCTATAACATTTGTAGTATATCTAGTAGATTTTCCGATCAGCATACCTAGTAGAAATAAGATGCCACTGAAATAAACAGTTAAAAGTTGCAACCCAAAATTATTAACGATGATATCACACCAGAAATACGTTAATAATACATATGAAACATGTTATGGATTAATGATGAGCGGCAATTAAGAGAGAGAGAGAGAAATGATGAGTGCCAATTGAGAGAGAGAGAGAGAGTAAACAGTTAAAAGTTGCAACCCAAAATTATTAACAATGATATCACACATCAAATATGTTAATTTTACATATGTAACATGTTATGGATTAATGATGAGCGCTAATTACCACATTTAATCATTCTTCTAAGAACTATCTCTATCTTATTAACCTTAAATCATCTTCATAAATGGGAGAGCAAATTATTTTAATGTAGAATAGCAACTAGAAATATCCTCACTCACCATGTCTTTTGACACCTCCAATGGCGCACCAATTATTACCTCATCTGCATATTGGCAAGCCAAAACACTTAAGCTTCTTTCATGGAGATTCATAATAGGACGGTGTGCTCCTCTATTGGCACTACAAAACATAATACAGGGAAAATGTCAAATATTTTCTTCATGTGATGTAAAGTTAATACCATATAGTGTGATATTATTGATGTTCCCAACGACGAGAATCGTGAGTACAAACAATGATTTAACTGTTTTTAACAGCCATTTGTACAGTATGAAGCATAGATTGTGTGGTTCCAGTGTCATTGGAGGTAATTCAATATAGTGGAAGAATAAGAAGCAGAATGTTGTCTATTAGTTGTAATACAAAGCCATGGCAGACAGCCATAACCCACTTTTGAGCCAACTGGAGTTGCCATGAACCCCATCAAGTAGATTTTTGACAACAATATACCTATCCAGATTACCTCAAATCAAGTGTTTGACAAGAGAACAAACATAATGAAGTTGAAAGACCTTTTTTTTGCGCAAAAAGCAGTTACAGAGTTGACTTGTGTATCACATGTCAAACCATCTAAAGCTAAGCTGATTTATCTGTTAAGTGGGCCGATTAGCAACCAGCTGGGAACATACGAAATCCATAAGAATATAATGGTTTTTGCATTTAATGGTACGTTATGTAGATATAAGCTCAGCCTTCGTTTAGACTGACAAACATTCTCCTAAAACACCTTTTCAATCAAGATTAAACCTTAGTAGAGTATGTGAAAGGTCCGGCCGAAAAACTCACGAAGACCGGCCATATTGTCAGAGCAAATATGTTATTTGTTGCTGGCCGCGGAACTTCGTTAACTTAGATGGAAATCTTCCCTCATTCAACTGAACCAACCATTTGTTATAGTAAGCGCTACTATTATACTTTGATATTTCTGAAAATCTGAATTCAGCAACAAAATTAATACTATACTCCTGAATCATTGAGATCCAACACCCCTATTATCTATTTTCATATTTCTTTGACATGAACCTTATTTGTATGTCGTCACGCATCACAACTTCAACGTTAGTAACAGTGTATTTCAGAAAGAAAAGTGAGAACCCACTTTTGTTTTCTATTATATAACTAATAGAATCTAACTTGTCGCTCCTCACTCATGGGCTTCTTCTACATTCTTCTCTCTTTTTTCTTTTCTTTTTCGTTTGATTAGTTTGGATGGTGCAGTGATTTACTCAAAACATCATCCCACGGTTTCTCTCATCTCTGTGGTCATAAGGGCACAGCTCAACCACATAAAGGAGAATACAAGCTTCTCCTCTCCATTGCATTTCTTTGTTTGGGAAAGCGACAAGATGATATCACAGATTCAAATTTTATGCTAATAATAGACAAATTTTAGGTTGAAGATTTTATCTGGCATCTCTTGTTTCCTTTCACATACAGAGCTATATAGTTCAGACTTACAATTCTTTTTAACAATACCATTTCCCTTTCCATAGATTTATTTTTATTTTTTTGAAAAAGAAAAGTCTGGGAATTCTTCATTTTCCCAACTCTAATAAGGCAATACTATTGATCAAGATGTCTTCTTAAAAGTGGATTTGGCAGCAATACTCCTAGCTTTGGAAGTACCATCAGTCACTAAATATTCCACTAGAACCAAATATGGTTACACGGCAGGCTAATAAGAGTGCTGGATCTACCGTCGATGAGTAAATTCATCAATTTGAAAATGATGGAGGCAAAGAGGAGCATTTGTCAATAGGAAAACAATGTCGTTCATGAGTATGTAAAAACAAAGAGCATCTAGATAACATAACTAACTTCCCTACAGGTTCACCCTAGTCCCCACAGATGAGTTTAGAAAATTTAAGAATAGCCTGGTTTTTTTCATGCAAAT
Organism: Penstemon davidsonii; assembly: GCA_034814905.1. Taxonomy (NCBI): domain Eukaryota; kingdom Viridiplantae; phylum Streptophyta; class Magnoliopsida; order Lamiales; family Plantaginaceae; genus Penstemon; species Penstemon davidsonii. Next base: position 4,848 of record JAYDYQ010001251.1, on the reverse strand, counting down.
AACATTATGGTTTTACAGAAAATGATATAGAGACAAAGTGGATTTGGCATAAAGGAATGCCATCGGGTGGAGCATACCTGACAGTTTGATCTGTATGAATGCCAACAAGAAGAAAATCACCAAGCCCCCGGGCGAGCCTGAGAATCTATACATACCAAAAAAAAAAACTAGAGCACACTATATACACAAGCAAAAACATTAGCTAGGAAGGTCCTAATTTTATCCGATCATTTAATCATAGATTTCATATTAGGAAAAGAGAATCATGACACACCTCCACATGTCCAGCATGGAAAAGATCAAATGCACCATCTATGTAGATTATGCGAGCATCAGGTCCAGGTCCCTAGAATATGCAAAAGATCATAAGTCTTAAAATGTATTTTGCCACTGCGACATCTATATGCCAGCTTATTTACCATTGAAACAGGAGGCCAGTTAGTAATGAGGTCTAGCATTATTAGCATATCAATTCAGTATCACATCTTGCTAGTTAGAATACAACTCTTATAGTGAATCCACAAGAAAACCACAAAGATTCTTTCGTCCCACTTACATGTGTTCAACTGTTTCTGAATTTCTTCATATAAACCGATGCGAACAACTATAGCTTTAGTCTTTTTAACAATTCAGCCTTAAATAAATCTGTATGTGGATAGGAATTCTTAGTCCATTCAGTTATAATCTTGAATTAATCGGGCTATGTCGCATATATTATATCACGGTCCTTATTTTCCCAACTGTTGAGAAGTCCTTTCATATAAGTTAGCTCTAGCAAAAGTCAACCACAAATTGAAGTAACTGTTAGTACGATTCACGATTCGAATCGTACGATTCGATACGATTCTAGGTTTTGCACCGATTCAATTGTGATGCCATACGAATTGTACGATACACGATACACGATACATTCGCGATATGTACGATTCTTTGGCTTTTAGTTTTTTTTTTTTTTAGACGATGTTTTTAATAGTTTAATACAAATAAATCTAATACATTTGATAGAAAATAGTCAATTGGAGACCCATACAAACATGCCTTATATTTTTCCTCTTTGCTATTAGATGTACGACGCTGTTAAACCCTGTAGTATTTTATGTGAACAATTTATCTCATGTGTTGTTATGTGTGGATACTGGATTGATAATTTTGTCTTTTTAGTATAATAATATTGAGGTGTGACTATAAAGTCAGTCCAATTATTTAGTATTTATTTTAGTTTTGGAACTTTATTTTATTATTTCTTATTGATGATGGGTGTTCTTTATGAATTTTGAATGAGCATAGAGTATCACAATGTAAATACTTTATTTGGTTGTAACTTTATTTTGTTTGATTTTTTTATTAAAATTTTATTTTATTTGATTGTAACTTTATTTGGGTAACATTGATATTGGTGGTGATGTGTAGTCTATATTGAGAAAATTATCATTTAAGATTGATATTTTGATGTTAATTTAGAAAATTCTACTTCCTCTGTCCCTTTAATTTTGCTACTATTTCCTTTTTGGGATATCCCTAAATAACACTCCCTTTCCAAAAATGGACTTATTTTTCTCAAAAGTACCCTCTAACATAAAGTGATGATTTGACACCACTAACTCTAAACCACCACTTTTAAGGGCATGAATGTAAACATACACAAAAGTTTCACTTTTTCAACTCTTACATAAAACTCCGTGCTAAAAATGAAGGAAGCAAAAAAAGGGGACGGGGAAGTATTATTCATTTTTATTTTGTGACTTGAAAGTTCAAACATGGAACTTGATCTTTTTTAAAATGATGTTTTTTACTTTAATTGGTTAGTCTTTTACATGTTTCTATTTCTTAATAATGTGGAAAATATGTTTTATGCAACTTTTTATAAGTGATTTGTATCTTACGATACGATACACAATTCGATACGATACACAATTCGATACGATACAAGGGCTCACAGATACGCGATACGATTCACGGTGTAATAACTATGGTATGTGGATAGGAATTCTTAGTCCATTCAGTTATAATCTTGAATTAATCGGGCTATGGCGCATATATTATATCACGGTCCTTTTTTTCCCAATTGTTGAGAAGTCCTTTCATATAAGTTAGCTCTAGCAAAAGTCAACCACAAATTGAATTAACTGTTCATTCACATGAATTTCATTGGTCCCAACACGGTAAAATATGTTACTAATCCAACAAGTATGTGCTTAAGTGTGTGCCAAGAAGGGATGGGGGTACATATGCATAAACAGAGTACGTGTGTGTGCGTCAGTGTATAATTCAAACAATATAGAAATCACCTGTTTGTTCATATTCAGCATATATCCACAAACACAGACAGAATAACAAACATACACAGAAAAAGAGGGAGTTCGTGAGGAGAGAGGGTAGAAAAGAAACTAAATGACAGATGTCTTGCAATAGAAGACTTGATATTATCTTAATAGGATAATGAGTGAGTTCGGTGAGAGTGAGATATGTACCTTTCCGTTGGAAAATTGGACGATTCTACGAGATGTAGGTAGAAAATGAGATATCCTCGTTCCACTACCAGAGCCACCATCTTCAGATTTGTGGCTGTGACCATGGCTGAACTGTCGTTGCAGAGATGAATGGTTATGGCTGTCGGTGGTTGACCTCTCTCTCACACAGAGAAGCATACGACCTAGCATACCAAACCAATATATTAGTTTCCTGACAATATGCAAGCAACAAAAAATTTGAATCTTTACCAATAATTTTTTTAACAATTCTAAAATATTTGACACCTAAAGAAATATTAAAATATAAATTTTGGGTATGAACATAATGGGTGAAATTTGATGATGAGATGCAACATATAAGAACAATACTGACTCCTGAATAGACACAACATGTAAAAGTAAAGCCTACAGTAGGCACTCAAATCCACCAGCAAAAGGTTTAAAAAGGGGAATAGAGAGCATGCAGTTAGATGAATAAGAAGCTGAATGTACAAACCAACTATGTCAGTGCTAGATACCCCTTCAGTGCGCTTAATCTGTTTATATCGGCCAACCTTCTTGGCAAGGGCATAAGCATCAGTTCCATCTGGAAGTATGCATGGATCATCTCCGTGAATAATGTAATCGATGTTGTATTCATCAAATAGCTTTCTCATGAAATCTTCTGTAATAGCATAGGGAGCATCAGGAATAACTTCGTCCACCCATTTAACAGCACTTACCATGATCATCCTATAACAAAGCACAAGTGTGTGTTTAGTTCTACATAAAAAGTTGCATTTAGTGTTCTTTTGATTTTATCCTGAACTTGTAGCAGCAGCAAAATCTAGTATCTACATCATAAAGAATTAAAAAAAAAAACATTTTAAGGTAACTGGCTGGTGCAGGCTTCAAGTTAATCAAACACGTAACAATAATGTACTAGTGCAATTTAATAAACATGAAATCAAGCCAATTCAACACGTGCAAATTGTAATGGACTGGGTTATAGGAGGAGACCAAATTATTTATCTAAAAGCTATATGGCCGCAGCTGCTATGTCACAAATTAAATGGGGGAAATATGGATTTAGAGGTGAGGTGAGGATTGGGGAATTGGATAAGGGCACATACCTTTCATTAAGAGGAGTAACTGGAGGTCCTTTATTGGCAGTGATTTCGGCATCACTAACAACTCCAACTACCAGTTGGTCGCCGAGGGCTCGAGCTTGACGAAGGGCATTGCAGTGTCCATAATGCATCATGTCAAAACACCCATCCATGTAAACCCTAACCGGCCTCTTCTTCTTTTTATTCTTCGGCACAGCAAACCGGAAACCCAGCAATGACACCCCTATTACTAGCCCTCCGATTAGCCATGACGCCACAATCCGCGAGCTCTGTTGGACGTTCTCTCCTTCCGAACCCATTTCTTCACCTGTCAATCAACAAACATTACTACTACTAATCACACTAAAATTTACCCCTCCTGCAACTTTAATGATTGGTAACTTTTTATTTTTTAATTTTTTTTTATGATTTATATCAATATCTTGTAAATTTTCTTCCCCCTTCACTGCGCCCTTTTCTCCGCGGCTCCTCCTTTTTTTTTCTTTTTTATGACCGTGAGAATGGAATGTCCGTTCCTAACCTCAATTTCTATGTATATTTGGTAATTATATTTGACTAGTTAAAATTATCGGTACCGTTTGTTTGGTGTTTGAGAAAGTAGTTCGGGAGAGTAATAGAGGTTTGTGAAATAATTTCGATTTTGCTTAATATTGTTTGTTTGAGTTTCAGAGAGTTATTTGAGAAATAAAGTAGGTGTAGGTTTTTGTTGGAATAGTTAGGTTGTAGCATGTAGGTATAAGATGTGTAAGATTTTATGTCAAATTATATTTGTTATGTGAGATAAATTGTGTAAGAGATATGTACTTTATGTCAAATCAGAGTAGAGTTTGTATATGTTTTGTTTAGATGAGAGAGTAGTTTAAGAAAATTAAAAGATGAAAAATTTATTTCAGAAAATAGAAAATATGTTAGTTTGGCATTTCCCAAACAAGAAAAAAATTTAAAAAAGGCCAAACAAATAGGCCCGATCATTTCTTGTTTCTATGTATGCAAATACTCTGGGGACTTCTAAGGTGCCGTTACGTTACATGCCGTAAATTTAATGAGATCCATTAGATTATAATTATGCAATCTTAGCATACAAATACTTTAAAACTAAGAAAATTCAAATTCAAATAACAATGTGCTACCTCTTTGACCGGTTAATCAAAATAAACAAATTCAGAATTGTGAAAAAAATGCAAAAGAAGATTCACTCCCATCCCCAACCCTCCCCAACCTTCCCGATGACAGCCCGCCACAATGACTGTTCCCCCACAAGAATCGCT